>JAQIXJ010000047.1:0-66557 GCA_034700185.1 Phthiracarus laevigatus | reverse complement strand
AGTTTTGTTTATCGGGCCTATTCGGGCCGGGCCAAGTCGGGCCTATGTTTTGTCTGGACGGGCCGGGTCGGGCTTTATTTTTTTTTAAAATTGTCGGGCTCAGGCCGGGCCGGGCCTCAATCTATCGGGCCATTGTCGGGCTCGGGCCTGAAATTTCTATCGTTTAAACAGTCTAGTTTCAACCATAACAAGTTCAAAAAATAAATATATTTATTAACATAAGCATTAACTTGCAAAAAAGTGGGCTAATAGTGTCGTCTTGTTTAGTTATAAATTTAATCATTTGGATTATTCATTACTAGATTTTAACCCATGCTTCGCATGGTTTATTAATATTTAATTAATTTGTTCATATATTGTCTATTTTAATGTCACCCATTTATAGTAATTATTGGCACGTATATTCTGTATATATAAATATTGCGTTAATGCGCATGCATGTGTACATACTCTTAACGGTTAAACAACGAATTGAATTTAAAGTTTAAGTGGCTGCTATGATACTGAGGCCTACAGAGAAATCTTGTTGGATTAATATTATAGTTTGATGAAATAAGAATTAACTTTATAAAAATCAACGAACGAATTATACGGTGTTTTAACTAAATGGTCGACTAACTTACTAAAAGGGTTTTAATATTGAAAGTAGAACTTTCCAAAAAGAAAAGTGAATTAATTTTCCATTTTGAAAATAGCACTTGCGTTCACTAAAGGGTTTAAACTAGACTTGAAAATTTTCTAGATAGAATTTTCTAAACCAGAACCGACCAAATCATTTTTTAATTATAATTTCAAATAGTTATACCGGTAAATAAAGTTGCAATTTTAAAAATGGCAAAACATTTCATGAATTTTTGTTCACATCTTTGTATTATTTAAAAAAGTGTTTGTACTAAAAATTTTAAAATTTTTCTGATATGCGCCCTAAACCCGACATTTCTGATTTATGTTTACAAGTCTATTTTGCACATACATATTATACACAGAAGAGAGTAAGAGTGTTTCTTACATATTACGGTGTAAATTTAGTTGCATCATCGCGGTGTTATTTTCAAAATGGAAAGTTCAATTTTTATTTTCGAATGCATCCCAAAATATCATTCATAATAATATAATATTCATAATAAAAGTCTATTACTTAAAACTTTAAATACTCGTAAATATTCAAAAATTTAAGATGTAATGAGTTTAGTTTGCTTATTACACGCACAAAAAAAAACAAATAGGAAACCATATTAAACTATATTTACGGGTTAAACAAGTTTAACGAATTATACCGCTAATCAAAACTATATACTGTATACCATGTCATTATGATAATGCGTGACTGATATATGCGTAGTTAACTATAATTATGTAATGTTAGTGTAAGCGTCGACTAACCATGTGTGCCATAAGCACCCATAAGAACAGCAGTGGCGCCCAACACACCCGCAACTCTAATCCATGGCGAACACTCCAATAACGATAACACCTCTTTTCGTGAAGCTATAGACGACAACGTAATGGAAGTGTTTGCTGACATCGCCTGTTTTGCCACAGTTTCAATCGTTTTATCGTGTTTCACATTCTTAGTCAATATTTCTGTTAAACCGCTAACCATATTTTTAACGCACACTTCAACGCTATTTATTATTTCCATAAATGATTATAACAATGGATTAAAACATAAACAAAACAAAATATTAAATAATACGTATTATATAACAATAGTGTCAAATTGTTTACAAAACAGTATAACGTATACATATACTGTATACAGTATAATATATGGATATAATAGTGATGCGCCGATTATCGATTTTTAGTTCGATACTGCATCAATAACTATACATTCGCGCATTACTACTAAACCGAAATTTTAACAATATCGGTATGATTTTTAATTTAATAAACATAACAAAAGAACAAAGTATTATTAATTAATTACGGAGTTAGAAAAAGTTATGAGAAATCTTTGCGTAGAGAAATCGACCATTTCTTTAAATCCGCATAATACTCAGAGCACGATATTGATCATGTAATTTTTATTGTTCGCTCTAGTTTTTATTTCCATTAAGATTATCAATGGAATTAACTGAGTCATTTTATAAAAATAAAAAATTAACTTAAAGTTATGTCCGATAAAAATCGGATAGAGTTGGAATTAATTTTATTTTATTTGAAGTTTTAAGTTAATGTTTTTCTATAACTTTTAACCGATGCTCATCACTAATTAGCAGTTCATATATAATAATATCTGGTAGAAAAGCTATATTACGAAATATGGAAACACAATCTTTTCGGACAAATCTAAGTGAAAAGGCATTCATAGTATCTCTTTTGTTCATTTCTTTCATCAATAGACATATCCTTTACCGCCGATAAGTATCAAAAAGTTTTATGTATACGATTCTTATGGTACTGCGAAAATTCTTTATAAATAAGAGGAAGACGAAAACTTTTACAATATATATATACAATATAACCACATTAGATTTATAACAAACTGGTTGCGATTTTCGATCAATACATATAAGTCTTAAACTAGTATTTGGGTAAATAATAAAATAAATAATTAATTTATAATCTGTTCATTGTTTGACTGTTTTTTAAGCAAATTGCTTTTTCTAATTGGTACTTATCGCTCAAAAAATCGGGTTTCTTCTCAAATTTAGAATTAAATTTCAGTGTATGGTACTAACGATACTTCTGTTGTTTGAAATTTTTGTTCACCCGACGCATCATTTTGGATATACGTTTAATACTCTATATTATTAAATATGTTTAGTAAGATAGAATTTTAGTCCAAAAGTTTAATGAGACAACCTTTATATACTGTATAAACTTGCGGATATGTGATCTTCTCGATAAACTTTAAATTATGATTAGACTCAAGTCTACTTAATTTTTAAAAACAAAATTTTATTAATTTTTTATGTATTTTTGAATATTTTTTGGCTCACTTTAAATAGACAAAGTCGAGCTTATGGATTCAAGTATGTCTGTCTGTCTGTCTGTCTGTCTGTCTGTCTGTGTCCGTCCGTCCATCTGTCTTGGTGTCGCAGTCTTATATTAATAAAGGGGTTTCACCTATTTTTATATTAATAAAGGGATTTGGAATTTTATCATCTTGGCTTAAAAACTAATATATTTTGTGAAATAAGTATGAATGAACCTAAGGAAAATTGAGTTCTCTATGGATCTATGTGTCGTTCTTGTTTAATAGTAAAATTGTACATTAAAGTTGAAAAGTATGTGAACGTACCGGTTAAATATCTGATCGATTGCAGAGCAAAAAAAGTCTGCGTTTTGACGCGTACCGTTCAACACACAAACACACGCAAAAGGCGTTAATACCCAAATTGAAAGCATTCTTATGCTAAAGCGCTGTGTTTCTAAAAAATAAAATGCATTAAAGAATGCTCGGTATTCTATAAGACATCAAATATTTAAGTGAAATACTTTTATTTTTGTTGGGCTCGTAAATGCTGCGTTAAAAAACTTTTCGTGACATTTTTTGTTTGTTTCTACTAATAGAGAAACATAAAAAGTTTTTGCTCTCTCATTGTATTAGCGAATACATGCGTGTATCTGCTATTTATGCTGTATTTCCTCAGCCATACAGTGCTGTATTGTATAATGTAATTTATACTATTTTAATCAGTGCTTCGATAACACCCACCCGTTTCAGCAATACTGATTATAGCTACGGGGAAATTGAATACTGAAAACGATAGCAAATATTTAAATTATAATCTAATAATTTATATTAGCATTGTTATCACCGGAAATGTTGATTTAATAATAGCATAGTTACGAAATCTAAAATTAGTGAAACAAATGAGATAAAACTTCAATACGAAGTGTTTAATTTCAATTTCGTTTCGATTTCAATTTTTAAAATTTTTTAATATCAATTGAAACTTGAAAAAAACAAGAAAAAATTCTACTTAAGTTACTTGAATAAATAAGTTTTTACAGTTTAATTTTGAAATTATATAAAAAACCTCAAACATTCATTTATATAATTTATTCACTTAAAAATATATTCAGTTCCATAAAAGGTAAAAATTAATTTGATCACTATTTTATATGACCCGTGCAAATCATTTAACTCCACATACCGGTACAATAGCAATCAGTACTTCTGAATCAGTAAGCAAGCACAGCGGTGCGTGACATCTGGTGGCGAGTTATCAATTTAGCACTGATAACAAAAACACACGTGACACACACGAACGTTAAAGTTTCGTTTTATTTCTTAAAAGTTATTTCACAGTTCGTTTAAAATACTAACGATTTTAAATAAACTATAGATTAAAGTGCATAAAATTATAGCTCATATATGTAATTTCTCTAAATATAAATCGAAATTAATTGTTTGATGGGTCCCAGAAAGAGACGGAATAATAATAAAACCGAATATAAAGTTGTAGCAAACAATATTAAGCGAACGAAATCCGATGCCAATGACGCCGAAACAGTTACGAAAAGTAGATATTCGTTTAGGGAAAGAAAATCGGGTACTAAGGATCAAATAGCGAATAAAGTTATCAAAAAGAGCAAATATTTTCCCGATAATAACATAGATAATAGCGATCACGAATCGAGTGATGAATTAAGTTTGAAGTGTGACACAAAACGAGCGAAAATCAATGGAAATAATGGTGACAGTGATTCGGATTCTGATAGTAAGGAGGACTGGGAAGAGGTTATGGATAATCCTTTGTCGCCAGATGTCGATCTAAATGATTATCGTCCAGAGCTGCCGAAAGAAGGCGTCGATATTACGATTGACGATCCATTGTTGAAGAAGAAAAAAGCCAAAAAGAAAAGTATGGACATTAACGAGTGGATTCGCTTAAGAGTTAATAAGTTTAAAAAAGAGTTGCAAATAAATCGCCACAAAACCAGTCTTCTATTACTAATGGCTCGAGGATTATATCTGAACAAATTAACCACAGATGACCAAATGGTTAGAGCATTAGCGATGTCTTTCGTCGTGAATCTAACTTTTATTCCGCTTAAAGCAAAACCAAAGTTAAAATTTATAAATGATTTTGTTGTTTGGTTTAAGGGAAATTTTAAATTAGAAAATGAATTCAAAGATGTGTCAAATATATGCGCGCACGATATTGTTTGCGAATGTCTCGCTAATGGCGTCACATCTTCATTATTTGGTTATATTCTCAGTTTTATTTCTCTTTTGCGAGCGATTGATATTAATATAAATGTGAGACTCTGTTATGCGTTAAATGCGGTCGATTTGTTTGCTGATGATTTAATTCTAACCGAAAATCAATCGAAAAAAATTAAAAAACCAATTATTAAAGAAAATGGTAACAGTTCTGCAGAACACCAATCGCCTAAGAAAAGAGTAAAATCTAAGCCTAAAAGCAGTAAAGCAGAAATTAAAGATGTAGACGTTCCCACTAAAGAAAAATTCACAGATTATTGGACCGAAATTTTTCTTGAAAGCGAAAAAAGATGGATTTGTTGCGATATCGTTGAAGCTATTATCGATAAACCTCATCAAATTGCCGAAAATGCGTCAAATCTATTAACCTATGTTTTAGCGTTTGATAGCGAACACTACATTAAAGAGGTTACAGCGAGATATTCTAACGATTGGATGACCAAACCAATGAAAAAACGGCGAGTTAGCCAACAATGGTGGTTACAATGCTTATCGCCATTTGCTGACAAACCAAACACGCGTTACGAAAAATTAGAAGAAGAAGAATTCGAGTCATTGTTAGCCGAGAAACCTCTACCTCAGAAAGTTGGTGACTATAAAAATCATCCACTCTATGTACTTAAAAAAGATTTGCTCAAATACCAAGGAATATATCCATCCGACGCACCACCGCTTGGTTTCTTTAAGGAGCAACCAGTTTATGCGCGAGAATGTGTGCGTAATTTTGTTTTACTTTAATATTATTCGTATTGTTTTATAATTTTAAATTTATCTTTTTTTTATTTAAAGGTTTTTACTTTGAGGGGAATATTAGAGTGGAAGAAGTATGCAAAAGTCGTAAAAGAAGGTGAAAGTGCTTATAAAATGGTGAGTTATTTATTGAAAGCAATTTTATTACGATATATGTGTTGTAATGCGAATAAGGATTTTAATATTATTGAATTTTATTGAAATATATATTTTGTAGGTTACTTCGAGACCTAAATGGGATCGATATAGTAAAAGTTGGAAACGCGATTTGCCATTAGAACTCTTTGGTAAGCATAAACTCTTATTTTTTCGCATTTTGTTACGTGAAGCTTATTAGTGCGATAATTATGTAAATAATGTGTAATGGCATGGATTAAGTTCTTAAATATTAAGCAACGAATATTATTTTGAGATATAATAATATATTTAGAGGTTATTATAAATTTGACATTAATTTTTTATCATTCTATATATCTTTTTTTTTGGTCGGTAATCATATAGATATGAGTGGGTTTCTAACACCCAATGTCAAAGCGAAAAAAAAACTATAATTCATATTTATTAGTTTAGTTTAGTCGTGGAATTCTTATAAACAAGCGAATAGTATTTAAATTTTAAGACAGAAATTTACTTTTAAGTGATGTTTCTTTATGTCACATTACTTTTAGTCATCTGTTAATAGACAGATAGATATTTTTCATTTAAAAACTTATACTGTATTATATGGACATTGTTGCTAATATTTAAGGTTCTCGCAGTCATGAACGCGTATGACTTGCTATACGCCTTTTAATCAATACGATTATTAATATGGGTTTGTCATGATTTGAACGCAAATCATTCACGCACATCATATGATAAAAACATTTTAAATTGGAAAATTTTAAAGCATTCGGTTTAAGGATTATAAACAAAATAAAACCCATTATAATCATTTATCTTAACATTGACTAATAATAATATCTTATTAATAGATTACTATTATTATAAGTCGGTATTTTTGTTTAACTAACTTTAGTTTTTGTTTGGTTTATGCATGAAATTTGAACGAAACAAAAATTATTACTTGAAATTGTTAGTACATTAATCTTATCTGATTTAAAAAGCGTTTTCAAGTTTATCATAAAAATAGGTTTATAGCGTATGAAAGGAAAAAATTTTAAAGCGATTTTAAACCCTTTTTTTTGTTTGATCAGATGGTTATGTTTTGATGTGTGGCACAATAACCTTGTGATTTGCATAAGATTCACAACAAGAATTGAGTAATTTTCACTAAGTTTAAAACCAGTTTTTGTTTAACTTTCTATTTGATTCGTGAACGCTTAACATATTTCAATAGTTTTTCAGAAAGTGCAACCACTCAACATTTTAAAAGTAATTCAATGTTAATTATATAGAAAACGTAATATTTTTATATTCTTGTAATTCGTTGTATTAAAGACAATTTTATGTTTCTTTGATAATATAACAAAATTCCGTAAAACATCAGAAAAGTTTTTGGAATAGTGAATATATATGACCAAAATGCTAAAAAGTGGTTTCCTGCTTTGCACAAACACCCACACACACGAAAAAATTTCAACAAGAGCCAAAATTAATTCTGAGCTCACTTCGAATAAATATATATGTAGTTTTTATTGATAAACTGCTTACACAAAATGAATTTAGCAGAAAAAATGCAACATTTTTTAAGAAAAATTTAGTAAATTGGAGGACGGAGATGGGAAGGAGATAGAAATGAAGGGAATAAGCAAAGTGGAAGAAAGTAAGGAAAAAGGAAGTTGGGTTGAAGAGAGGGATGGATGCAAAGGGTTGAAGTTGAGGTTAAGATGGTGATTCAGTTAAGGGAGTAGATGGAGGATTTCATCTTTAGTTTTATACCGAAAGTTTGAAACCCTATATTACATCTTACAATCATAGATGTTTTTATCGTCTCTTCCCGACTATACTGAACGATCTGTATCGTAGTGTATTCAGTGAAAAACATTAGTTTAAACATTTATTAATTTTACACTGAATACATTACGATACAGATTGTTCAATATAGTCGAAGTGGGACAATAAAATCGCCTTTTTTCTTAATGTGGAGACCTTACGAGCCGGGATGGGATTTTTATGACATGCCATAAAATGCCATGATTTGCCATAATCACATTTCAATGCCAAAAATTGTCTTAATTTAAATACTCATGTGAAAAAGGCTATAAATCGGCAAATCAAGATTTTAAACTAGTTTTATCATTGAGTTTCTTAAAAAACATCTATATCATTGTTATAATTTGCTAAATCTAGTTTTTGACAAAATTATTTCTATTTCTATTCCGTACTGAATATTAAAAAGTATTCCCTTTGATGAATTTTGAAAGTAAGAAGAATATTACTTTGTTTTACTCCTATCTTCTAATAAATTTTTATTTTGTTATCTTAATTTAACTTATTTGTTCCTTAATTTATTAAATTAATGCCATAAATTTGTAAAAAATTAAGCCATAATGCAATGCCATGATCTACACTCTAATATGCTATAAAAATCCCATTCCTGCTTATAATAAGAGATATATATATATATTTCAACATTGCTTTTAAAAATTATAGATTTTGTAAAAATCTATCACTAATAAATTTTTTGGATTATTTATGAAATATCTTGGAATAAGTCATATGAAAGGTGTACGTGCAATCCGTATTTGTCAGCGGTAGTCCTTGATTAAAATTATGAGTCTAATTGATTATAATTAAGTATCGCATATATTAAATATAGTTAAAGATTTTAAGGATAGAGAAGTATTGTCAGCTAATTTTAATTGTAAAAGAGGTTTACGTGATAGAATCTTAATACCACAAAGATTTGCTCAAATTATTCTCTAAGCACTTAACATATCCGGACGTGGAGTAATCTTTTATAGTACGTTATCTCTGAGAATGTTAATGATGTAATGCGGAGTTTCACTTAAGTAATGTAGATTTTAGAATTATAGAAATAGATTGCCAAAAATGTAAAATTGATCATAATCTATTTTATGAATAATAAAGGTAGATTATTGTGATATTAAATGAAAGTTGGCAATTATTAATCTATATTGCATATATAATTTGCTTTTTATGAAAATTTACAAAAATAATGATTATTTGTATTCATTTGATTAAATGTTGATACGTATAACATGATAAAATACTTCATATTTTTGTTAATTTATGGTACATGTCTAGGCTTGAATTTTATTTATTAGCGTTTTGTATTTTGAAATTTTTTCCCATTTTAAAAATTGTATCTATAAATTTTATTTAATAAGGAATTGAATTTTAAACCCCAACCCAATGCATAACTTACTGTATAAATGAAATATTTATTATAACATTCGATTCTTAACCCTCTACAAACTCAAAAACTTTTTCGATAACTACATTATTGCTTTTAATTCATATATTCAAACAGCAAATAAATTATTTGATTTCATGTATATTTTTATCAAAATAGTTTTGCATAAAGAAATAAATGAGGCTGTGAATCGAAAAGTTTACAGTTCGATACTAGTAGCAGAAGCGCGTTGCATTGAACGATACCCAATTTGGTGAAAAGCACGTCCGTTATACTTTTCGGACGATAGCGTTTAAACACAGTGTCTTCTTTCGAAAGAAAGTTGATTAACTTAAAAATGTTATTTTATGTATATTTAAGTTTAAATGCATAAATGCTTTAATACTACATGTATAACCCAAACCAATGCAAAACTTTTCAAACTGTTATAATTTGCGAATAAACTCAATTTCTTCCGATTACTCATCGAATTTTTAGGTGAATGGCAGACAGAAGATTATATACCGCCGAAGGCTGAAAATGGAATCGTTCCGCGAAACTCGTATGGAAACGTGGAATTATTTCAGGTGCAAATTATATTCAGTATATTCTTTTAGTCTAATCAAAAAAATGTTGTTTATGTAAATTCTGAGCTAATTTGAATTTTAAAACTAGTATTTGAAGTTTTTTTTGCTTACTTTTCTAATTTTTTTTTGCGTTTACGCCGTGAGACACAAAATTATAAAAATGTAACAGTTTAGATGATAATAGATTGTTTTTCCTATATTATAATTATTATTGATTAATTCACGCCAGTATAAAACGTGCCGTTTATTCTTTAAACGAAAAAAAAATCGTTTTCGCTTAAAACATTCTTAGCTTTTAATTTAAAATTTCTGTGTTTGTTTGCATAAACTGCAATCGAAATTGAATTAATCAACGATTTTTTCGCGAAAGTGTTACGCCTTAAAATAAATATTAATGGGATTTGAAGTATCAAATTAGAGTACGTTAACAACCACTCTGTCATTATTTCCAGAAATGTATGCTACCCGTAGGAACCGTTTATTTGCAATTACCAGGTCTGCTCCGGATTGCCAGCAAATTGAAGATCGATTGCGTTCCCGCTGTTGTCGGGTTCGATAATAATTTAGGTGGTTGTGGTTCACGCCCGACTATCGATGGGTTTGTCGTTTGCGAAGAATTTAAGGATATTTTAATCGATGCATGGGAAGAGGAACAAGATATTGCCCGACAGCGAGAAGAAAAACGACGAGAAAAACGGGTTTACGATAACTGGAAAAAATTAATTAAAGGGTTACTCATACGGGAAAAGCTGAAACTGAAGTATAACACTGAACAGCGGAACGTTAATGACAGCGAAACCACGAAAAAGTGAAAATTAATAAATTAATGGTAAGATAATATTAGATTCCTTATAGCAGTTAAATTTTGTGATAACTTTTTTAAAGCGTAGTCAAATAAAAAAGTCAGTAATCAGTAAATTTACATTAATTAGCATAACTTTCAAGGCAATAACATTACAAAATAAAGCAAAAAAACTTTTTTTAGTTAAGTATTATAATTTATTAATAATGATAGCGCAGATATCACACTACATGTACAATAATGGCAAATTGACTACAATTAAATAACATGAAAATTATAATAATCATTATTATAATAAAAAATACTAATAACGAAAGGGATAAGGATTGGCACTTAAAGGTATTGGTTAATACAGGTTAAGACAGAGTAAATGAAAGGTAGAGAGAGAAAGAGAGAAAAGGTATAATGACTTCGTATGAATACCGGTAACACTCTTCAACGAAGAGATCATTTTCTATTGCATTTTGTCTATATAAATATAAAAGAACCACTGAATGCTTTTTTAAATTATTGATGTATTATAAATTAAGTATATTTCCATGTGACTATGAAGATGTACATTTCGAGCTAATCGCTTATGTATGTGTGTTTGTGTGTGTGTTTGCGTGTATTATAAAAAAAGTTATTCGTTTTTTTTAATATACAGTAAAAACAATATTTGATTATTGCTGTGAATTGTATAGCAAAAATTGATACAAAAAAAACAAAAATAATTAATAATTTAATTCTTGCATAATCTCCATTGGGATGTAATAAATATGTGGCTCCAAAAATATAATAATATTTTCACTTAATAAATTGAAAGTAGCATATAACCAGTTTTATGGTACAACACCGAAAGCTGAACCACCATGAAATACATATTTGAAAATTGTTATAAATAGAAATACTAGTATTAGTAAGTTGTTAGTCTTACAGCTAATTGAGCTTAGAGATGGATGCGTCGCTGATTGTTCTTCTTGGTCTGGACTGCCGTGCATTTTCCACGCCTTATCGTCTTTATCTACTTTGACAATATGCGCGTCGAATGATGAGGCGGTCTGTTGAGAATCGAGTTGATAGTCCATATCGTTGTTATCACCGTTACCGATATAGACTGGTTTAGTGTCCTCTTTAACTAAGCTACCGCTACGATTCACTGTTTGATTCGGTTTCTTGTTTTTTCGTGACGCTGCTTGACAGTCGAACCACCATTGAGCCGTTTGTCGAGGGAATGGGGGCTTAGCTTTTGTATCCACCTATTCATTCATTCATTTGTTAATTATTATTAGAAATATATTTATCGCAATATTAAAGGTTTCAATATTATTATACTTCAAAGTCAACGTCATTAAAGCGGAAATATTGAGATCCTTTGAAGAAATATGACATTCCGTTTTCCCATTTGAAAGCTGCGTCAATATTATTTGGTAATCCATTCCAATTTTTGATTGGTTTTGGATATTGTTTGCTGACTGGAGGATCACTCTTGCTATCAAATCTCCAATACTGGTTACCTTAATGTAAAAATATAAAATCGAGTATAAGTTATAAATAGATTGTAAAATTTCTAGCTGTGAACTTTGATAATATACCTTTAAAAAAATAGGTTTTTCCGTTTCCGCTCCACACGAATGCAGCGTCAACTTTGTCAGGAATACCAGCAAAACCCGTACCGATTGATTTTGGATATCCCTTATCCATTCGCATATTTTTAAATCTCCAATACTTATCACCCTATAGGGAAAAATATATAAAGATATATATGTACTGTATTTAATGTTTTACTTATTTTCATTGATATTGAAAATATGTTGTTGAGTGAGTTTTTCAATGCTATATTTCAATTTGGATAATTACTTTAAAAAAGAAGGTTTTTCCGTCAGCCCATGTAAGCGAGGCGTCAATATTTCCTGGTAATCCGTCCCAATCACTCGATATTCTTCTCGGATAACCATCTGCGAGACCATTAGTTTCAACCTTCCAATAATGATTGCCTTTGAAAACGAATGTGGTTCCATCACTGATTCTTGTAGCCGAATCAATAGAGCTGTCTTGACATAGATCGGGTCCATCACCGCTAGGATCAGGATCCAAAGGCTTTGGCTGAGGCTTATTCGATGGGTCATTAGCTACATCTCTAACGCCATAAAGAGCTTGTATGGCTAGAATGTCGTCCTGATGTAATCTGAACTTTGGCTTATATTTTTGGTAAAAAGGTGCCATCAATGAATCCCTAACAGTACTGTGGCCCAAACCTAATGAATGTCCCAATTCGTGCGCTGCCACTTGGAATACATTAGTGCCTGCGAACATACAGTATTTAAGTTTAAATAACTGTTCAATTCAGTTATTATATTCTTATCATTATTACCAGCATAGGATGACATTGTCCAATATTCTTCATTGTCAAAATGGGCGTCACCACCGTATTGCGGGAAGTATGCGTGAGCCAGAGTATTACCGGGACCGTCAAAAGGATCGCCATCTCCGTGTTCACCAGACACAAACTTAATATCGATATGCACTCTTCCTTCTTTCTTATTTTCGAATGTTAGTGGTGTTACTTCCGACCATGTTTTGAATGCTCGCGCTATTTCTTTGTCCACTTCGGCTTTCTTAGATAAAAACTTTGTTGGGTATGTTGAGATCCTATACGTTAAATCTGCTCGCCTCCATTTAGAACCTAATATTAATTAATTCGTAATTGTATATCTATTTTAAACTTAATTTTTTTGGACTAAATGGTAATGTTTTTTATTATATTGTTCTTCCTGACTTATTTTCTCAGCAAAGGCGTATTGATTTCTACGGAAAAATGGTTGACATTAAATTTATTATAACCTTTTCAGTAATAAAGCTTTTCGAAATGCGCGTTATAGTTATTAATTGTTATCGGAGTTTAGGACACTGATCAATGTTTTTGCACAATTTAATTTTTTTTGTAGAAAAAATGTGTCAAACTTTTATCAAAAAAAATTGTAATTCCATAATTTATAAATAGAAATAGAATAATATTTAATTTTATTAATCGTATTTTTATATTTTATTTACAATGATTATAATAATAGGGAATTGTTTCACTATTCCTAGAATCAATTGCTTTTACTTTTAGCAAACACAGGACTAGCAGTGCATTGCGTACACCATAGTTTAAATAAACACTGTGCACAACAAAAGGTGCACTGTATAGGTATTTTAGATTATGTCAACTTTATAGCGTAATGCAAGTGTTGTTCAAAATTTTGTCAGTTACGTCAAAAAAAATTTTTTTTGTTGCTAATTCAGGAGAAATAACTGTTTTTACGAACGGAGACAGAATTGGAGCATTAATTTTAAAAATTTCCCAAATAGCAATTACTATTCCCGAACCAGTGTTCAACATATAAAGAAGCCGTGGAAAACTTTTTTTTATCTCAAACTCGTCGCAACATATAAAATGAATTGATTAATGATTTTGATAAACAGAGAAAACCTGACAATTTTATTATACAGACATTACGGGTTTTTTTAAACTTTTATTGAATCCAAGAAAGTAATTGATAGCAGAATTTATGACCTATAAGTTTAAAATTATTATAAAATTTTTTAGAATAGCATTCTGAAAAAAGTTATAAAATTACGCAATGTTTTAAAATAATACGTTTATTGGGACGTTTATAAATCAAAATTATAATTAAAACTAATTAAATTTTAATAAATATAATTTAGATATTATTTTAGACTTATTGGCATTAATAATACCTTGCCTTGAATAAAATTATGATAAATAATAAATATTTTTTTTTATTTCACGTAATCGAGAAAACTTACAATAATTTCTATTTAAAGAAACTTTGGATGAATTTGTTTGTTTAATATATATATTATGGAAGTTTTATATTTTTAGTTTAATACACTCGAAACCAGTTTTTTGTTTTTAGTTTTTTTTAAGAGTTAAGTCAAGTTCGTGTATTAAATTAAACAAAGAAATATGAAGAAATAAACGTGAAACGAGTTTATAAAGTTTATAAGACAATAAGTTAGTGCTGAAAATTACTTTTTTTATATGCAAATACATAGAGTGTATCAGTAAATTAGGTGATAATTTAACACACAAATATATTGATACAATTTTTTCGCTTGCGATTTTATCCTTTCGTTTTTTATTGAGCACAATGAGGTTAGAAATAAAATTTGTTAATGAACTGTTTGTTTTCCGTTTTTCATATTTATTTAGGATGTATTGTTTTTGATAGAAATTTAAAATGGCTCAAAAAACGTTAATACAATAATGAATTAATTGTTAACGCTTAAAACAATTACGAAAAGTAATTGAGTGCTAAGTTTCAAACATTATACACTTTTTATGTCAAGATAAATGCGGATGAAAACAAATAGCAATAATACAAGGGTAACAGGAATGTCTTAATTATTAAATAATCAAATTGAGACTAACCTTGTAATGCATATCGCTTTCTTCGCTTGGCATCTTCGCTGTGCCCAACTCTATCTTTATTACCACAACGCGGCGAATTCATCAATTCTATTGTTTCGCCGTCCAAAATGCCTATTTATTTTCGATTTGAAGGACATATATTAAAGAGAAAATTATATCACGATTAGACTGGGTATTCGCAGCCACGAGAAAGGGGTTGAAACTACCTGTTTCGTTGATTCCGGCGAATCTTTGAAATTCCATAATAGCTTCGCCGTATGCTCTCTCCGATATTAAATTAGCGGCTATACTTTCGTTCATGTAACCGAATCGTTGGAGATAGAGCTAAAAAAATGAAATACAAATATATATATATACCTATAATTGCAAATGTCTATAACATGTCTAAAAAAGGTTAATATTTTACACATCTAAAGGGTAGATATCGGAGAACTATTATGTTTAACCCTTTTGGATATGAAGGGCATAAAAGTCGATTAGAGTTCGTAGACTTTATATTCATTGTTTATATCAAATTTAGACTTTTACTCTATTAGATCTATTAAGTAAAGCTTATAATGTATTCGATTGTCTATTTTTGTTTGTCATTTTGTTTTGAAGACCACCAGCAAATCCTAATTATGCATTAATCCCTTTCGTTGTTCCCATAATGTTTTTTTTCGAGAAATTGATTTAATGCGTATGCGATTATGATTTATAAGGGATTTTGAGTTATACTAAAATTTTTCATACAAATTGAAATAATCAATCATTTTTATTTGATGGCCGCTAACTCTTTGCCCTCAAGAGTGCGTGCGACCGATTTTTTTAAATAACTTTTTTCAACTATTAAAATTATTAAATTGGTAATTTTTATTTAATAAAGAAGTAAATATTATTTAATAAATTTAACTTATCTTCAGAGGTTTCTATTTTTTTTGCGTTTAGGATTGCGTGAAATTTTGTGTTATTTTTTCATTTTTGTTTAAATGCAAATTTATTTATAATAAATATTTGAAGAAAATAAAAAAATTTATTTATTCAACGGATTAGCTTTATATTTATTTTAAAAATGTATGTTATATTTAAACAATATTATTATTCCTCTTCTTATAGATTATGGTGAAGATAACCATGACCTTGATTTCAGTGAAGCGTTGAAATATAGCGTGAATTGTTTAATATAAAACCTAATTCGCTTTCATTATAAAAAACTTTTGCTTAATTTTTTTAACTGTAATTTTTATTGTTCGGTTTGATTTTTTTTCATTAATTATTATTATTGTTAGAAACTAATAAAATTTTAATTTAATATTAACACGTTTTTTATTGCGAATTAATTATCGTTTTGAGTGGAAGGCCAACGGGGATATTCCTATTATGGTTAACTGTTAAGGGTTATATGATCGGCATTTTAATTAAATCATTATGTCACGCTAAATTTAATTATACGAAAGTTACAAATACAGGTACTTTCTTTCTCTTTTTTTGTCGTCAGGATTTATTGTGTCACGACGTATTTAATAGTAATAAGCGGCACACTAATGCATTTTTAATTTAAACACACGTACATAAGCAATAATCCAGACTATTTATTCGTAATATTTACATACCGGTCATTAAATTGTTTTTTTTTGTATCATAGTACGTAATAGTAAACATTAGTTAATTAATTGAAGAATTAAATTGCTATGAATAATTAAGCCTTTGTTTTATAATATATTTCCTAAATTAAAGTTTAAAATTCTATATGCAGATAATTCTATATGTTGATTATTTAAAGTCGACTCACTTCAACATTAAATTATTTAGGTTTCCGCTTATGGCCATATTTATTTACCGGAGGGTTCAGCGTGATTCAGTTAATAATCGAAAGTTAGTGCATAAAACAATTAACATAAAGCGAAAGCATTAATATTAATAAATTTGAATAATAAAACTATCGAAACTAATGATGTGTTAATTCTTAAAAAGTTTTTTCACCTTTTCTAAGCAACTGCAAGTTGTTAAGCCGGTTCCTGATCTCTTTGGTCAGACACTTTTGGTCCAAATTATTTTATTTTTGCAAAATAATCTAATAATTTCATGCAAGTTGTCGAATGAATTTTCAGAAAAATTTATTATTATAGAAAGTTTATTAGACTATTGGTTTGCATAATAGTGCTGCTTCAGTTCAATTAAAATTTATTTTATGCTTAAAATGTTATTTTTATTATAGAAAATTAAACAAATTGTTGGAAAAATAATTGCCTATGATATTCTGATATGAGATTATGATATTGCATGTAGAAAATTACATCGGAAATCATTTCTACGAGTTAATGTGGACATCAAAAATAATTGTCAAATTTATGACAAAAATCATTGAATAACAAAAAATATTTGTGGGTTTAAAATATTGCATAATTATAAGTCATAGTGATTTATTTAAATTATTTATGTCACTATATTCGGCTGGTATTATTTATTTTTATTGATATTTGTTTATTGCTCAGATCATAGGCACATAAAAATGTTTGTTTTAAAGTCTAAGTTTAAAACCTTTTTATGCGATTTCAAACAAGTTTTAACCCCTAGGTTTGACATATTGATTCAAATCTGGATACTTAATAATTCTGTTTAAAAAAATTGAAGTTCACAGTCATTTTCCCATAGGTTTTATTATTTATTGTTATCACATACTTTCTATTCGCTCAATAAAATTCTGAGCGCATCGACAGATGAAAAAAAACGTTAAAATACCGATATATAAAAAACAAACGGTGAATACTTTCGAATGAACCCTTTGCCACATGAATAACTTATGTATTATTAAGATAAAAAGTAGGTGTAGAGCCAGTAGTTTCATTTAAATTAATGTTTTTAAGGATGTGAAGCACGTTTAGATGTGTTCAATAACTTATGCTTAGTCAGCGGAAGAGTTCTTATTGGCATGAGATGGTACATTGCTCTTAGAGATTAATTGCCGTATGAATAACATGAAATAACGTTAAACGTTGGTGTGAGTCATACCACTCTCTCTCTGCCTCTAAGATATTCGTAAACAAAAAACATGCGTATATTTTAAAAGAGTAAACGTAAATTTCCTCTTAAATGACTCCTCTGTTAGGTTTTAGTCTCCATAGGAATGTTTTTGTTTTTTTATCTTTTATTGTTAATTTGTTTAATTATCACTAATATTATATACCGTATTACGTATTTCTACACAACTGTGTGTGTATTATGAATCGATACAGAACTAATTTATTAATTTATAATCATCATTTCCTTTTATGCTTTATTCATACGATTGATTACATATGTGTAATAGAATTTATTTGGAAATCTTTTTCTCGTAAATGTCGTGCCAACTAATTTTTTTGTTGCTTATTGTCAATTTCAATGTCAATTTATAAAACCGCCTAAAATACCAAACTATGTCTTCATGTTTGGGTCTTTGTGGGATGCATATATATTTATTAAATGTCTGGCTAGATTTTTTTTATAAGTTTAGTAAATATTTCTAATAAAAATTCAAACAAACTTAATTATAGGATTCTGTTATAGGATGTTGCGTCTTACTTATTTTCTTAACCAATTATTTTATTATTTTTGATTGAAATTCAATGGAATTACTTATTTTGGTGAAAAAATATTTTAAGAAAATTCTTTTAAAAATTTCATTTTATATATGATTTTTAATTTCATCTTTTCAAACTTCGATTTCACAATTTACATTAGAGTTGATGTTTTTCACGTTTAATTCATATGACGGATAGCAAAATTCAGGGTCATTGTTAATAATAATAGCGTTTCCCTATTGTTCTGCATCTCATCTGCCGTCAATATCAACACATTATTCAATGGATTGCGGTATTAAATGCATAAATGTGTTGTCAACGGTCTGTAACTAACATAGAAATGCTAATAATAAGTTATAATTTTGATCAATCTTCGAGTGTTAGTGACACAAAATAAAGAATTATTTGATCCCTTTTTTAAAAAATAACTTTCTATTTCTAAATAGTTTTCTTTAACTATGCTTTTGTTATTATTTTGAGTTTTAAGAGTATTGTATGGGAGAAAAAATGATTTCCAAGGACTGACTGACATAAAAGATTTCGCAACGATTGCCACAGTATTATTTGACATAACAAATCAAAAAGCAAAAAGAATAACTTCTTTTGATTTGTTTTGTTCATAAATATTTAACGCCTAAAGACAATGCTCGGATGACAATGCACTTCTCGGCGAACTAACTTGTTCTAAGTCTAAGCCCATTCACCACTACTAGCCATAACACTGATAACTATATAACATTTGGGTGTTGTTATATAAAGTGTTGAAAGGGTCAACCATCTGAAATGGCATGACGAGAAGGTAAGCTTACAGCATTGACACCCACACAATCCTTTTGGCACAACACTCCAAAGGACCTCATCTGACAGGTTGATGGCACTAAACAACATCTCTTAGGCATACCATCTAAATTGTTGATCCTTTCCACTCAAGAAATTCAACTTTTACATATGAACCATTGGGCAATGTCTTTCTTTGACATTGTGCGCAATTAAAAGATTATTGCACCCAAACAACAGTGAAACTAAAGGATAAACATAACAACACCGCAAACCCATTGTTGACGATCCGCTCCCACTTAAACGCTCAGAGCATAAGCCTATTTGTTTATTTAAATCATCGCAAATAAAATAATAATAATATGTTATTAAGTTAATCCTACTTTAATCGCACCGCTAACACAGTTTAATACAGGCATGGTTTAGTTGCGTTATCGCCACTACTGATATAGTATTTTATATTCTCACCAAACTTGTAATAATCAAAAATTTTCGCATCGCGTTGTTTTTTTATTAAAGTTAAATGCAACTAAATTTTATTATTAATTGCTTTAAACCATAACCTCCTCTCAAAAATACTACAAAATACAAAATACAACCTCAAAACTTCTGAAAGGTTAAACTTAGTTTTCTAACCAAAAAAATCAATTTTTGAATCTCGTAAACATTGAATTTTTAAACTTTAAATTACAGATTATTTGTTGTACTTTTTTAAAATTAATTCCTTCTCTTTTTTAAAAATAATTCAACTTTTTAAATAAGATCTTAAAAAATATTTATAAAAAGAATTGTAGCGTGACTTACCATAGCTCCGACATCCGAGCGAACACTTCTTCTCTCTCTGATTACAATTGGAGCGCAATGACAAACAGTTAAACATAACACAATAAAAGGAAAAAGTTTAGTGAAAAGTTTTTCTTCTTTATTCACATGATTGGTTGATGTTAACGATAGCCTTAACCTTATTTTTGACATTATTTTTTCACTTTCTATTTTATTATAATTTATTATATATAAAAAATAATTTACTAATAAAAACTATATACTAATTTAAATAAAGAGATTACAATTACTATATTTAAAAAAACTATATGAAAAACTATTGGTAGTAAGAAGTTAGTTGAAGGAGATGTTTACTGTTCGAGCGTTAAACAGAGACTGAACTGAAACTCGCAAAACTCTCTCTCATGTACTTTTTTTTGAAAACACTGTTTTATAGATAGTATTTGAATATGGAAACTATTATAGTTAAGACAAAATATATATATACAGTATAAATATATATATATTTGATATAACCAATAGCATATGAATGCTGATACTGACGAGAGAGAACAGTTTTCTGATGTTTACTGTTTGAGTGCAGAACACAGACTGAACAGGTACCTTTCCATGAATTCATTGGTAGGTTATGCTTATATGTTAGAGAACTCAGCTAAAACTTTTGCAAAAATATATATTTTAGTTTTCTATTGGTTCAAATATACACATAATGAATTGTATGACAAATTGATAAAAATTTAATAACGATTTTAATAAATTGATTTAGTGTTTTGCTAAGGAATTATTACCTGAAATAATAAGTCTTAAGTTTTCTTAAGACTTTCAAACTTAATATTAAACGTATTAAGTTTTTTTCATAATTTTTTCGGTGAAATCTATCACATTATTCTCATAAAATGCATAAAAATTGCACCAGTTTTAATGCTCATACTTGATTATTATTTCAGTAACTTTTCGCTAGCTGTAGGTTTGCATGATTTTCAGGTTTATGTTAATAATGGGACAAAATTTTTTAGACATGATCAAATTTAATTTTATGTTGTATTTAGTCAATGTGTAATGTTTTTACACATTAATGTTTGGAATTAACTCAAAAATACTAACTCGTAAAAGGATTGTGTGGAATACAAATTTTCTTTAATTTTTAATTTTATGATGCCTTAATTTTTTAAAACTATGTTATGACTTTCGAGTTAGTAAATTTTCAAAAAAGAAGTTTGCAATTTACAGTTCATTTTTAAGCACAAGGTAGAAAAAAATTAGAAGCAATAAAATGCGTTACTTATTAACTGAATAAATTACTAATCAATGCCAAAGTGACTAACGAGTGCTGTGGAAACTTCATTAAATTCACTATTATTATTTAATTGCATGAAATGACTAGTAGCAAAATGATACTGAGCTGCGTTATAACATTATAATTCCGTTGCAACATATATTACGTATCAGAGTTTATATTTTTCCCCCTAAATTTTACCAGTTGATCAAGAAATTGATTTCCAATTTTTTCGGGTTGATAAATAAATTTTGATTATTCCAAAAATTGAAATCTATATTGTTGTTTTTTATTTTCTTGATCACCATTCTTGTAAATCATTTTGAAAGACCAATGATCTGCAGGGGAGGGTAGGGTCACTTTCAAAGTTTTTTCGAAATTAGGGACTTTCATTCACATCGGCTTTTACTACATTTTTTCACAAGTTTTCCAAATTATTCATACATATTTCAAAAAATTATGCAATATTTTTCTGTTCTTGGAATTCATTACGATTTAACGTCACATTTAACTTTTCACTCGCATTTAAAAGTAGTGCACAATAAACGCTCTATAATTTATAACACTATGATTTTAAGTTTAAAACTTATTCGTTAGCTCTGGATATGAGTCAAAGAACATTCTTGGTATGGGTTATACATTATATAATAAGCTTATTATTTTATAATTCTTATAGCAATTATTAAATTATAGTTTTGTTGTTTTTTCTTAATTAATCAAATAAATTGCGTTCGAATGAATCGCTAATAAGTAAAAGCTAATTACGGACTAGTAATTACATGGACCAATGTGTGAATAAAAATTACCTAAATATCGAACAGTTTGTTATTAAGTTTTACTTTTGAGAGCTTTTGTTAATTTCTATATTCCAAGTATTTAGAATTACATAATATTAACAAATAGTATTTAATTGTTTATTACTCTGGGACAATTATTTTAAAATTTTCTCATTATTTTAATTTTTTAAATTACTATGCGTTTTGCAAAAAAAATCAGTTTTTTTGCTATCATTTAACAATAAAATCTTTATTCTTTGCCAGAATATCTTTCGCTTGTTTAGGGCTTTGACTCCCTTTTGAATATTGCTTATAACTCCTATAATAATTCCAGTATGCAATATATACGTAGCATTGTATCTAAATATTCTGCATAATCTATCGCTATAAATATTTGCGAGGATAACAATAAAGCTTAAATTAAATCAGCGTGTGATGGGAGTTAGCGTGACAGAAACAATTACGTACGGATTACGCAATCTGTATTCGCGGAGAAAAATTTTAAAATAAAAATTCTCCGTTTTTATGATTCCAATATTTAATTGTTTTAATTTGATACGTATCGCAAGTTTAGTTTAAATGTGTGTGTTTTAGATATTTTTGACATAGATTTTATAGCTGTTGTCCTCGTTTCGGGTACTAATTTCAAGTATAGATCATATCTTATTGAAGAACATTTGCAAAAAAAGATATATAATTTTAGTGAGAAAAAAAGCGCACACAAAGTTTACGCGAATTCTTCTTTTAAATTTTCCTAAGCAAATATTTTTACTAATTGTAATTATGATTTTTTTTGTAAATCTGATTTGCGGCAGATTACAATTAATCTGTGTGTTTATTACATGTTTAATTTAAGGGTGTAACAGGTGTCAAGCGGTAAAAGCGAAAGTTTTCTAACTTCGCGCAGAGCGAGCAAAAAAGTGCAAGCCTTTTAGAACCAGATTTCTTTGTAAAGGATTTCAAGAATCGCTTTTTTTCCTCTGAAAACATGTCTGTTTACAAAAGCATGTTTAAAATGTGAGTGAATGCCTCATTAAAAAGGATTCATAGAGTAAGAATTCATTTAAGTCTCCGAGCCTTCATTCCAGTCTCGGTCAAAAACTCTTCACAAGTCAAGGGCGTAGTGATTTATAAATTTTGTCGATAGTTCATCATCTATTGTATTACTTCTTCTTCCATATAATCTCATTTTTGCGAATGTGGCGAACCCTTTAAGTGATAATTTTTCTGATAAAATCGTAATTAAAGATTTATTTTAGGAATAAAAATGTGTACGATTCTCCAACCAATGCCCGATTTTTTTCTTAATTCAATTTCGCTTTTTTTTGTGTCTCACGATTGATCTGAATTTTAATATATTTTTAATATGTGTTTTATTTTATCATAAAAATGAGTCATAAATAATTCATTGATTTCTTCCACGCGACTGTCTTTTTATCATTTTAGAGAAAAAATTATATTTGAGCTTTCTGTCTGTCCGTTATTCTGAGAACAACGATCAAATGCTGTCATATTGTTTGAAAAATTGACGGTTAAGGGAGAGAAAGGGAAAAACAAGATTAACAGAATATCATTAAACTCGTTATTGATTTAATACACAAAAGAAAATCTTAGAAAAATGTTTAATCATTTAAATGTATAATAAACTGTTTTTTTTAAATTAATAATTAATTCAAATAAAAAACATAAGAAACAAGAACGACACGATGATAGAGAATCTCTTTTTCTAGATATCATCGAAGTTTAGCTCATTTGTTATTTTACAACAATTTAGACTATTGTTTCATTCAAATCAAGTTCAATAATAACATTAATTCATGTCCACTGGAAAGACAGACTTATTGGTGCTAATAACAAATAACCATAAGCTCAACTTCTCTATGAGAAAGTGAGCTAATAATTCATTAAAAGTAAATAAAATGAGGTATTAATTATGTGGAATTGATAGTGTTTATTATTAGTTATTAATGACCTGCGATCGTGCGTCTACTATTATATAGAAAACATTTTGTTATCATTTGGAAAGCAATGAATCTTTTAATTAAATTATTCGTAAGCTTATAAAGCTGTTGCCGTACATACTACGAGAATCATAATAAGTTAATAAACTTTTGTTCAAAAGCGTAAACATAAACGCTTTTGACTTATATTGTATGAGAAAGAGGCAGTGGCTATCAATATTCAAAGCATCATCCATCAAATCATGATATCACTATGAAAGCTAAATAATACGATAAGAGCATTAATACACTAATGTTTTGCATTATTATCCGAACCCTTTTTATACCCTTTCACACAACCAATAAGCATATAGGATATATATTTATATATATATAATTGTGATTTTTAGATTTCGTCTATTGATAACAACAGTGTTCATTAAATATTCTCATCAATGCATCAAAAACTCTTACTTAAATGTTAAAGTCATTTTTTATGTTATGTGTCAATCAATTTATAACCTTTAACTCGCGTACGCTTTTCGCTCGCAACTAATAATATCAGAACATTGTATTTTATGGAAATATGTATTAATTATTTTTGATTTTATCTCCACTTTTCCCTTTTCGAATATATTTTTATTTTATTTTGAATATATTGTTATATATCACAGGTAAAATTGAATACCTAGTCTAGTTTAATTAGGATAGTTTCTTATCTATAAGTTGTTGTACTCTATTATTAATGTTTTCAACAAAAATAAAATAGGCTCATCAACCTTTTTAGATTTAATAATAATAATTGTGGGTTTTTGTGTTTTCTGTTGTACCTAACAAATTCGTAACAAAGAATTAATTCTAGCATTGATTGATGCAATAGTTTAATAAAAAGTGTAAAATAAACAACAACATCGGATTAGTATTTCTGGATTAATTAATTTATAGCCACAAGAAAAATATTTTACCAAAACACTTAATAAATTTTGATGTAATATCGATTCATGATAGTAAGCGAATGAACCAAATGAATTTGGTTCTAAAAAATTTTAGTATAATTGAGAGCAAAAATTTTTACAATTTGGTTTATTTTCATATATATATTATATAATCGGAAGTTTATGAAAAATATTTATAGTAGCATTGAAAATATTAATTTGTTGACACTTATTCTGAAGCACTTCTCGAACAATCTTAATCTAATAAATTAATGTAATAACTATTACATGACTAATAGTAAATAATACGCGTAATATCGCAAGCTTATACAAGTGTGAGTAAATAACAAAAAAGTATTACTCAGTCGACAAAAATGTTTCAAAACTCTGGTCCCCATTTGTGCCCCAATTTATTAATATATATCCGTTCTCTAATAATAATATTGATGCTCAATCGTGATAAATATTAAATATGCAGTTATTTAATTTAAGAAAATATATATCTTAGCGCGTGCTTACAAGTTTTTTTTTGTAACAGTGTAGTTACGAATTCGCAACCTTGTAAAGTAATAAAAGACACGTTACTTTTTAGCAAAATATTTAATGATAATAAAAATTTTTAATTAAAAAAACAGAAATATTTGCTTATTTTATGATTATTTTGGTTATTAAACTCTTAACTTTATAATATTTATACATCTAAGCCTCTAAACTTTTTTTAAATAAAAAATAAGAGAAAATGCTTGCTGCAGTAAAACACCTATAAAAGTAAACTTTTATTTTTTTTCTAGATATTTATAGATGGGATATATTTTGATTTGCATAAAACTAGTAATTGTAAAAAGCTTGTAATAAACAAAATATCACTATGAGAGAGAGAGGGTATGTTTTTCAAAAAATATCATAGAGTTGTTCAAAAAATGACAATTTAAATTAACTAAAAAAACTCCTAACTATAACAAAATAAATTTCAATTTAGCAAAAGTTCAATAATAAACACTAAATCACAATTAAAAAACACTTAACATTAAATAAACATCAAACAAACGTTAGCGGCAATTCTATTGCTTGAATCCACAAAACCTCCAAAGCCTGCTGCCATCTGAATCTGAGTCAAACTGATTAAATAGATGCGGATATTTCGACAAAAATTTTTCAATAGATAAAGCAGTCATCAATTCGTTTTGCTGAATATTCGATTGTTGTTTCAGATATTTATTGATTTCATTGCACGTCGCGCCAAACGGGTGAATATTTAAATAAATAGAGATTAAACTGATTAATAAAGCACTTTTTGAATTTGTTACGCCATCGATATTATTGCCGTCCGATGATTGATCACAATTATTATTGTCAATTTCTTTTACTATTTTATCGTTTAGACTAGATTTTAACCGTTCGATCTCATTATTATCGTTTCGCTTCTGTTCGGACAAAGTTAGCAATTGATGTTGCATTCCCTGAAGCGCTTGCTGTAATATTTGGATTTGTTTCTCGAGACTCTCCTTCTCTTGCTTACTCTCCGCCTGAACAAACACCGCTTCATTCCTAAACGATTCCACTTGACATTTAAGCGTATCGTTTTCATCCCTTAAACACATTTCTGAACTATCTATTGTGACGCAATTCGCATCGATTGCGTCCGAGAAATCCTCTAATCGTCGCATTTTTGAAGTTGATTGCGACTCTACGCTAATGTCAATTTTTTTAGCGTTGTCATCGTCGTCATCGCCGTCACTCAAATCCATTTCGTCTTCTTCTCTTTTATTGACCACTTCAATAATATGCGCATTTTTCAATTCCTGTGTTTGTGATTGCATTGATTAACAAAATATATAAATAGAAAAATTATGTTAATAAAACCTTAGTTTGTTTAAACCACGCGTCGATATGTTTCCTTTGGGCTTTAGTAAAATGGTCCCAAGCCTTTTGACGAACAGCTGCCTCGAATACTTTCTCGATTTGACTCACTATATAGCGAACAAAATTAGAATAATCTTACCCGATATCGATTTTATGGTTAATAAAACAATCATACATTGAACTAAAATCGACTGCATTCGAGTGCGATACAGTTGCCTGGCATTAAGCCATTCATTGTCATTTAAAGTCCGTTCGTTTTGCAAACGTCTCACGTGATTATTAGTGGTTTGAATCATTGTGTAAAACTGACCCGAATTTCTCTTCTGACACTCACCGCGTTCGAGCCAAGTCACTAACACTTCGACCGCTTTATGAAAGCTTTGCTCGCACTTTAGTTTATCGGTGAGATTAACTGATTCGTGATCACTAAAATGAACACTGGGTGGACTGGGAGGACAAACCCTGTCGTACTCCAACCGCTCTCTATGTCTCATTTCTCTTTGGAGCGCTCGTTGCCTACACTCCCAATCGTACTGATCATCCCTGGCCTGAGCGTAATCGATGTGAAGTCGACCAGTATTTGGCGCATCTTCGAGCTCATTCATCTTCAACCGATAGCCGGAAAGAGCGATCGCTTTGTCGATACAGTTTTCGCTCTCGAATCGAATGTGACAAAAGTTTTTTTTACTCATACGAATGGCGCAGATATCGCCACAAATGCTTTGAAATATCTCCTGCAGTGTGTCTTCGGTAATATTTTCTGGTAATCCTCCCACAAATATGGTACGACAACCCAACGGTTTTTCTTTGGTGGTCACCGTTGGAGTGATATGTTTGGGCGGATATAAGCAGCAACTCTTAAAATGAATCACTTCTTTATTGGTGGTAGCGTTGCCGATCGACGCGATCGTAGCCAACGCTGCGTTTATTGAATTCAATGGATTACACGTTTTGCTCATCAATAGATTAGTGGCTAAGATCGAGGCCACGTCTGAAGACATGGGTGTGTGCGTCTGTGCGCCACTATTCCCCGCTAATAATGGCGCTGAAGAGCAAAATGGGTTTATAAACCACTGTTGAGACGATGCGTCCGTTGTCTGCAAAAATGGCATATTATTGTCACGGAATTGTCTTTCGTTGCTGCAGTTGACATTGTTATCACACGTTGTTTGATTGAATTGCATATAGTTTATTGGTATTGACTGCGACGTGAATGAAGACATGGTCTGCTTATCATATATTATGGTAACCTAACACTTATTATTGTTGTTCGTTATTATTAGCAATCAATACAAACTTATTTCACCTTTAAATACGCTCATTAATAGATGTTTTCAAAATAGATATAACACGTAAGCCACACCTTCAATACTACAATATACTGTTATTGTAACTGTAAGTTATCGTAATATCACAAAAGTACATTACAATGCAATCATATTTAATAAAGGTGTGGCTTATTTGCTGACATTTTTTAAAATTAAATGTTTTCAATGAGATTTTATTAAATAAAACTATTAACGCTTAAGACCCAAATCAATGATAAATATTAGATGCAGTTACTGATGAGCGGACACATCCATTCAAACATTAACAACAAAATTTTCCTAATATTTTTTCTAATAAATAAAAATAAAAATTCTTCGTTTAAGGCATCGATTACAGTTAGCAGTTAATATAAATTATGATTTAATGATTGAATGTATATAAAAATAGCGCGAATTAATACAAATGTTAAAATGAGAAATATATGAAATGGAATTCAAGATAAAATAAGAAATATATTCAGGCATTATTAAATTAATCTCATCGATTGATACAGTAGTGTTGATATATTTTTTTGCTCACAACGGGTCCAAAATTTCTTTCCATTAGCCCACATTTCAACGACGACAATAAATTTGATTTCTGCTTTTCAGTGTCGCAAAGAGAATAAGCGTCTAAAAGATTCTGTAGAGTTGGATAATGTTCGATAATTACTTTCGCTTTACTAAGAGAAACGCCACGGACTTTCATTAAATGTTTCGCAAACATTTCAGTAACAGTGAAATTATTAATTTTGGTTGCATTTCTGCCGAATTCCGTGAAACTCATAAAATAATTAGCGGTAACTTCTTTGTTAATAAGTTGTTCTCTGGTACACGAGTATAGCGTCTTATCTCTGTAAAAACACTCGAAATATCGAGTCATTAGAGTCAAATAACGAATAGTTTCGTCGTAATTATCGCATCTTTGAATCGAAAAGCCATCAATCTCTGCATTTACGATCGCTTGATCCAAAGTACTTATTGGTAAACCGCGAAACTCGCTCAAATGCGAGCCATAGTTTTCAATCAAATAAATCGGTTTTCTTACTCCACAGTTGCGTAATCGAAACTTTTGTTCATCCCATCGACGATCTTGTATACTGCATGCCAAATCATCGATCCGTTTCCTTTCAATTAAAATATCTAAAACCAATTCCTTTCGATTTTGATTATATGTGGTCGAAATGGTTGAACCACTGGCCATTTTTTCTTTAGCGATCCAAACAAAATCGCCAACAGATAGTGCTCTCATTTCAAGTTTAACGCCATTTTGCTGCAAAACTGACATTAAAGCAGTTTTTCTCATATCTTTATTAACTCCAGTCGCCTGTTCTCTGCTATCAATGCATAAAAAAATTTCATAACTGTTTGCGGGCAACGAAAACTGTTCACCGCTAGTATTATAACCACTTTGAGTTGAAACCTGAGACGTTGTGGCACTTATTTGTGAATTGTGCTCATTATTTAATGGACCAGATTTTATCGTTTGAGTGATTATTATATCCGAATCGTCGCTTTCACTGTTATTATTAATATCATTGATTTCATTTATATTAACCCCGTTTTCATTTGATTCAATATTCGGTTTTTCATAATGTAATGAATATAACTTCATTGCAACATCTCTTCCGTCATCGGATAACGAATATGATGCATATCTTTGCATATTTCTTTGAACCAAATTTTTATTAATTAACGTCTTCATAGAACTCCAAGCGCTATAATGGCTACCATTGGTTGGAACCGACATCGAAGACGAAGAAAACTCTTGCGAAGCTCTTTGCAATTCTGGCTTATCTAACGAATCGATGCCGCACTCGATTTCCGTTTTATAAAGCGCCACAAGTATAGCGTAAGCGCCCGAACCTTTGCTCGGAATATAAACTGCTTTTTTGGCTCTAGTTTTGGCCACTTTTCTCAACGGACTCATCGTTTTACTTGGCGTTAACTTATGTATTTGACGCTTTTTCACTTTAAAGTAATCGCAAACTTCTTTGCTCTGAACGGTTCGGCGCTCAGTAATCGATGTGAATATTACGCCATTAGTGTTATCGTCTGATATTTCAATATTATTAGACGATTCTTCAGCGGCCAACCCATTGTCGATCCGATACTGTTTCAGTCTGTCGTCTAAACGTTTGCACAATTTCTCTCCAAATCCTTTCAATTGTCTGCACTCTTGACCCGTTTTTAAAACGTTTGGATGCTCTTTGAGCGATCGAAGTGCCTATTAAATCGAGAAATATATCCGATTTTAACTAATTTTATCGTTAAAGATTATTGATTGTTAAAATTTTGTGAAAATAATTTTAAAATGTTAACTAACTTTGTTGTAAACAAAACCCATCTTTGACGCCACTTCTTTGGCAGAGTTTCGCCATTCGGTTAACCATTTTACGAATAATGGATTTGGGGCTGAGTTTGACATTTGTTTACGATTGTATTTATAACTTAAAAATTGATTTGAATATTTAATAAACTAAAAAAATAATATATTTCATCACATTTAAAATAACTTCAAAACAACGTATGATTGGATGCAATACTTTTAAAGTTTAATCACATAACATAAATTACGACAATTGTTGTCTAATTTTACTAAATCTTTAAACTTTGTTCGAAAATTATATATTATTCAAAAATGGTTAAAAATTTTAAAAATAATTCCATTTTAATCTAATTTTAAAATAAATTAAAAATTACAGAGTAATTTACACTCAGATCATTAATCGTAAATGGAGTTTCGGTCGGAGCTATTTTTTAAAAGTAGTTTGGCAACAAATTTTATATATTTTCTAAAAATGGTTTGTATTTAAATTATTTGGATTTAATTTGAAATTTTTATAATTCAATAAATATTAATTTCTTAACATTTTGATGGGAATTTTGTTTTTATTTATTAATACGAATATTTATTAAATTTTTCGAAAAATTCAAATAATTGCAAATAAATTAGTGTTTTAATTAAATAACTTTTTTAATAGTTAACACCCAACATATCATTTACTAAATTTGGTTACTCTACAATCAATGTAAACTAACATTTCAACTCTTTAAACAACTAGTGTTCACCAAACTATGAAAGGGAACAGAGTGTAAGCGCACACAAATACTAGCTTTGCTAACGACGATTCATACGTTTTTGTACCCTTTTGTACCCTATATTCCACTTGGAATTTACTTTAATACACGGAATAACTGTTTGTGATGACGTTATTGTAAAGCATTATAATGTTATAGTAAAAGCGAAATCATTAAAGTAGGCGTCAATTTCATTCATGCCAGTCTTGATTCGGACGAATAGCGAATAAACACGACTTTTATATGCATTTTCCCATTGATATGTATTTTGATTACCATATTCAATATAAATGCATTCATACGCGTTTAAAACTTGTGTTTTAATTCATTAGTTTATTGACTGTCGAATGACAATACTGTCCATCTCTGACCAAATAACAAATACTTCACATGGAATTAATTGACATTAATCCGAGCGTCTATTCCTTATATTCGCTTAATTTATTACTTCTAATTAGTTACGCGTTTGAAGGTAAATACTTAACCGATAAAAAACTATAATAAAACGTTATCAATTCAATGAATATTGATATATGACTATAATCTATGTAATCTATGACCGAAATTAGGCTGTCATACGTTAACCAATGATGAGATCGAAAACCACTTAGAAATGGGACGTTTAATGTTAACGCGCGGTCAATACAACGACGCGTTATCTCACTATCACGCAGCCGTCGGTAAGTTTCTGTCACCGTTTGTTCTCACCGTTACATTTTATTATCACTAATTTATTGGACTTATTTTCTCATTGCGTTTGTTTTTTCATTTTACAGAATTAGATCCAAAAAATTATTTAACATACTTCAAACGCGCCACAGTTTTTCTTGCGTTAGGAAAGGCTAAACCAGCTCTCGATGACTTGAACGAAGTAATCCAATTAAAACCAGATTTTTTGGCGGCTCGACTCCAAAGGGGATCGGTTTTGCTTAAACTCGGACGTCTAGACGAGGCGCACATCGACTATGAAATGGTTTTACGCGCCGATCCCTACAACGAAGAGGCGAATCACATAATTTCGATGATCGAACCATTAAAGGAAGACATGAAGAACGCGTACATTCTTCAGTGCGACGGCCATTGGCCACAATCGATTGAATTACTAACGCGTCTTCTGCACGAAGTGCCGTGGGATGTAAAGATTAGAGAAATGCGGTCAAACGCGTACGAAAAGTTGGGTGACATCGTTAACGCCATCAGTGATTTGCGTGCCACCACTAAAATGCGTTCCGATAATACCGAGGGTTACCTCAAATTAAGTAAATTGCATTACGATCTCGGAGAAGCGGAGGAATCGCTAAATACGATACGGGAATGTTTAAAGCTCGATCCCGATCACAAGCCGTGCTTTAATCACTATAAAAAAGTGAAAAAACTTGCCGCACAAGTGAAGTCTATGAATGATTTTGCTCAAGAAAGTAATTATCAAGAATGCATTGATAAGGCGGAAAAAGCTCTGAATACCGAATCAGACGTGGCGCGCATGGTTCTGCATATCAAATCGAAAATGTGCCATTGTCTCACTAAAGTATGTTAAGTTTCCGATTGAATTATCTCTGAAAAATATATAACTTTAGATATTATTAAGTTGTAAATTACCGGTATTAATAAATTTATAATTAATAGGGTGGAGATGTAAATGAAGCGATTAAAGTATGCACACAAGCATTGAATCTCGACCCCGAAGATGTTAATGTATTATGCGATAGAGCCGATGCTTATTTAAATGATGAAAATTTTGATGCAGGTATTGAATCTCTCGTTGATATTTTAAACTAAATATTTAGAGTTAGAATTATTTTAAAATTTTCTTTACTCATAATATTTGATTTATTTGTTATAATTTATTAGCTCAACGTGATTTTCAAAGAGCGGCTGAAATAGACGAACAGTCGAGCAGACCAAAGGAGGGACTGAAACGCGTACAAAACCTGATAAAGCAAAGTAAAAAACGAGATTACTATAAAATACTGAATGTGCCGCGAAATGCCAATAAACGGGAAATAACAAAAGCGTACCGAAAATTGGCGAGTAAATGGCATCCCGACAACTTTCAAGAAGGCGACGAGAAGGCAAATGCAGAGAAAAAGTTTATTGATATCGCGGCCGCTAAAGAGGTGCTCAATGATCCGGAGAAGAGGCAGAAGTTTGATAACGGAGAGGACCCGTTGGATCCGGAATCACAGTCTGGTCATGGCTTTAATCCATTTCAGGGAGGATTTCATCCATTTGGTCAAAGCGGTGGAAATGGATATACGTTTAAGTTCCATTTTAATTAGTATTATTATAGTATTTATTTATTTCAATTTAACGTTAATAGCAATTGTTTATAAAGATGTGCCTAAATTGTATTATAATGTAATATACTGTAAATAAAGTAATAGCTAACAAATTAATAAACTTTGCCGTTGTTTATAATATTTGGTTTGTAACAAAATCAATCAAAATCGCTATCCTCTTCAATGTCTTCCGTGTCTTCAGTTGTATATTCACTTTGCTCAGTATAATAATTGTCAGACTCATTGTCGGTTTCATCACTATTATCACTGTTTTGCGTAACGCTTTCATAAGAATCACTGGTATGTTCACTATCTGTAGTGTTATCAATATTATCGGTTTCAGAATTATCAGAATCTGGTTCGGCATTGATATCAGAATCAGTTTCATCAACACACTCGCGTTCATCGCAATTATTTTCGCTCTCTTCGTCATTGCCATTCGAACAATCGCTTTGTGTGTCATCTAAATCGCTAAATTCGGAACTTAAATCTGTATCCGTATATTGATTGTGGTCATAATCTGTTTCATAAATAGTTTCGGTGGAATACTCGGGCTCATCGCTATTATAACTATTATGAACGCTCGAACCACTACTAGTACTGTAGACTGTACTCGAATATTCACTGCTGTCATATTGAGTGTCTGAGAGATCAATTCCCAAACCAGAATCGTCCACATCCATAATGTCCGCAATATTGCCGGTTCGACAAATTGGACACGTGTTACGCGTTGAAAGCCATTTATTTATACATTTGTGGTGATATATGTGCGAACAAAATAGCATAAATGCCGTTTCTTCGGCAATAAACTGTTCCAAACAGATGGCACATTGTCTCGATTCTCTTACGTGGTTCATATTTATTTGTATTGCACTCATAATTGTCATCATATGAACTACGAGTTTATGTTTTATATTGAATATTGAAATTTGTACCAATTATTGTATTGAACGGATATTTCAACTGAATTGTTGGATTTAAAATGATTGGCTCGTGAGTAATATCCTAAACTTTTATACGTATTTATTCGTAGTGTATTGTAAAGTTTAGCCAAAACTTTTAGTCGTTTAGCCTATATAAGCACTTAAATTTTAATTTAGGCATTTCTAAATAATTTTATATTTAATAAATTTATATTAATTTTTGAAAACTTTTTAGACAGCATTTTAATTATATTTATTGGAGCTTTTGGAACATCACTATCCCTTTCATCAGCAATTATGATACTGATTTCGCATATAAAATCACATTCAGATATTTATTTCATTAAAAACAAAAGTTTCAAATTAAGTCTGACTGAAATAAAACACTTAAATACAGATATTTAGAAATAGCTAACCTAAATTTGAGTACTGAAAAGTTTTATTTATGAACATAACGTATAATAATTTAATGAATTCGCTATACTCGTAGGCCTAATTAGTTTTCGAACATTAAAATGATGACTTATATTATAGATAACTTAAATTAATAAATCAATTTCAAGCCTATTAAATTTAAATATTGAAAATTTAAATGTAAAGTCTAATCAGTTTTTCATTAACTGTTTTGATCATTAAACTTTATATACGTAAATCGCAATGTCAAAAAATATACTAATTTTGATTAAATATGACAAGAAGTAATAATTAAATGCAAATATGGTACATATTTTTAGTAATGGTAAAACTTTTGGAAAACTTTAATAAAATATTGGTTGCCAATAGTGACAAAAGTTTTGTTATGTTTCTCAACAAATCGACGAATTTACATAAATTTGTCTCTTTCTATATTTCCAATAGAATTAAAACCAAGTTTCAAAAAAAATGAAATCTCGAATTAACGAAAAACACTTTGACATCGATTGGAAAAAGCTATCATCGATTGACATTTATAACTTGTACGACCAATTTTCGGATAACAGTACTTTATTAAACGAATTATCGCAAACTATAGCATTATGCGCGGTGACTGAAGAATTCGTAAGTTTTATCAGTTTATAGCGATTGATAATTAATTCAATTCGAAGATGAATTCAAAATGTTTTACTTAATTATCACACGATTAGGACACGAACTCAATCGAACCAAACTTCATAAAACTTTTCCAAATATCACAGATTATCATTGACTATTTACTGAACGAATACAATCGGATGAAAAGCGGCGAAAATAATGCCAAAACTCAAAATAATTTAGTACAAGAAAATAAAAAGCTGCGAAAATTGCTGGAAATCCATCAAAAAGCGATGACTTATAACGGAGTATTGAATAACGATTACATGCAATGTCCGCAATGTCCGAAAGCGTTTTATGACGTCACGTTCTTGAAGACGCATATCGCGCGAAGACATCCGAACGAATCACTCGACTCCGAAGGTATGCTATCGTTGACACGCAAAATTCATGACTACCAATCGTTTTTGATTGGCGATAGTAAAACGATTGAAGAAATGCGCGCTGGAATACAGCTTTTGAGCGAAAAGTTGGAAAAAACTGAATTGGATTTGTTGTTAGAGAAAGAGTCGCGAATGAAGATGGAAGACAAGATTGAAACGGAGGTCGGTTTCCGTGTTGATCAGATTAGGGATAATTTAATCGAGAAAATCGAGGATTTGAAAAACCAAAGGGAAACGCAAATTATCGAACAATCAGTTTCAACAATAAACAACCAAATTGTTGAAACGAGTGATGACGAAGATGATGATGAAAGCGATGATAATGATAACATAAGAATCAGTGAAATGGATCAAACAGTTAACAATGACGAGATATGGAAGAGTAAGTTTGAACAAATAATGGTAAAACAGACCAATGAAATGCTTAAAATAGGCAGTAGTGTCGAAAAACTAGTTTCAACTCTAACCGATAAATTAGTTCGCAATGAAACAAAAGACGAACAGTATAGATCAATGAAAACAGAAACGACAACTGTTAAGAAAAATATCAAAGCAATATTAAAGGTTTCCGATAAACATGACAAATCGAAACCAATTATAAGCATTAAAAACGAATATAGAGATTCATTTGAGACGAACGAACCGAAACGTATGGAATCCAATGCGAACATAAAAACTGAATTAACTCGCAAAGAAATACGTAAGGAAATTGAAAATTCTTTGGAGGAAAAATTAAACTCGTATGGCATCCAGACTGATATGACAGGAATTTCTGACGATTTGTACGATCGCGCCATTGAGAAAGTGAACGCCGATAAAAGATTTTTGATTAACCAAAATCGACACGATTACGACTTCTTGTCGATCGAAAAGCGCATACAAAAAATCGTTGACGACAGAGTATTGGACGCCAATCACAATATAAATGCTAATAACGAACCAATACAACCGAAAATCATGGAAAGAAAATCGGTACCATTAAGAAGAGCAAGCGATACGCAACCCATAGAAGCTGTAGTGCACATCACATCGCCATCCGAGCCATCAATGTCACCAAAATTTGAACCAAAAGCGGAACAGAAAAATAATGAAATAAATGACCACATTTTTGGTTCGAATATTAAACATGAAATTTCGAGACCAAAATCAGTACTCGTTAGTTCGTTGAGTAAATTAGCACAAAATGATGAAAATGTTATCGAGATTAAGCAACAAAAACGTATTCGATTCAGCGATTATAACATTGAACACGAAATTAGTCCAAACGAGTCGAGCGATGACACGGCGAGTGACGATTCACTGGACTTTGTTGTGTTGCCGTCCAACTCATCGGCGAAAGAAAACAAAATTTCTTTGGCGCCTATACCTGCCAAAAGAAGCGTTAAACTTGATTCCAGTTCCGATAATTTTAGCAAAAATATAAGAACATTTGACGATGAAAATGAAAATAATTTTTTGGATCATGTATTAGATTCGGAAAAACGAGATATAAGTAACTATAGTTTCGAGTCATATAGTATGAGAAATTCCAATCAAACTAAAGTCCAAGAATTAGCGGAAATGATTGAAGCAAAGCTGAATAAAAGGAATATCGATAACAAAAAACCTCCGATTGGATCAATTAATGTGATGTCAACAGATAGTAAAACTTATCATCATATGAGTGATGATGATATTTAATATAAATAATTACTATTACTGTAATCTATTTTAATGATGTTGTTTAACATAACATTAACTCATAACCAATATAACACTGTATAACCCAAAAACCCCAACTTATCATTGTTTAACTTTTAATGACCACAGTATTGGAATTGTATTAATGTTGCAAAAAGACCAAAACAATAGAATAAAAATAGAATATAAACAAAGATTTTTATAAACGAATAACTCAACATTTTTTAAATTCATATTTTTATGGAATATATATAATGATTTTAGAAAACAATATCATTAAATAATCATTAAATATAAATTTTAAAGCCATTATATTAGTTAGCAAAGTAGTAATTTTGAAATATAGTTGCATATAATTACGTTTAAAAATATAGGATTAGGAATTGGAAAAAGAATATGATAGAAATAAAAAATTTAGCTCAAGAATGGAATAGAATAGATAAGTGATAAAAAATTTTACTCCACTAACGTGAAACTGAAGTGGAATTTGAAAATAGTACCGGTAATGGAACGTTAAGAGAGGGCGTAGGCAGGGTTGCACAAAGAAATTTGCGTCGCAAATTGCGCGACTTATTGTGAGTAAATTGCGAAAATTACTACATTTATGCCATTTAAAAAATATTTAAAATAAGCGCTACTTTTTTGTAAAAAGTTGCTCTAAAATTTTTTTTCCTGATTAATAGTGATTTTGAAACTTTTCTCTTTTACCCTCCCTGAAATACCCTGTTTTTAGTCCTGAACTTTTTGTCTATCAATGACATTATTAATAATAAAATTTTACTAATTTTATCGAAATAGTATTTTTCAAAAATTGCTTAAATTGCGTACGCAATTTTCAAAATTTGCTTAACCTTTTAGTTAATTGCGCAATTTGTGCAACCCTGGGCGTAGGTGTACTCCAAACGGGGGGCACATAATAAATATTCTTGAACGGTGAATCGAGCTGAGTCAAACTAAGCTTTGATCGACACCCAATTATGCAAAAAAAATAAAAAAATAAAATCGTGAAAATTAAATTTTCCGGTAATGACACCCAATGACGAAACGCCTTTACATAAAGTTGAAATTACCGAAAATGCAGTTCTCGGTGCGGATGGTGTATACGCCGGTTTGTAAATATTAATTCATTGATATCAATATTAGTGAAATCCATTAACTGCAATGTTCGAACTTCGAAGTTTTTCGGTCATTAGTTTTGCAAAAATTACGCCAAAATTTTTAAGAAAATGTTTGACAGTTAACTCTTGAAGTAGAGGCAAGTATCTTATCAAACTATTTAAACCGGTTTCCGATGTGCTATTGCTTGAGATATACAGATGAATTAATTTCTCGGCGAAAAGATGTCCCAAATTTTCCCAATCCGTAGTCAGTCAGTCAAACATTGTCAAATCCATAAGCTCGCTCTCTTTTCAAGAAACTAAGCTAAAAATTGAAAAATCCGTTTAGTGGAACGTTAGCCAGATATTTGTTTCTGTTAATTGGTTGATTATTTAATCAAAATTAGTTAGTGTCCTATAGTTCGTTGTGATATAGTAAAGTACCTTTGCCTAAGACTAATAGTAATATAGTAGTCTATTATCTCGTTGTCTGCTATAATCGATATTCCAATAAATGTATAAATACTAGTGATTGAAAATATTTAATTTTCCCATTCCACTACCGTTCCATTACCACACTCAAAATTTCTACTGCCATTCCATTACCGGTAAATAAAATATTTTTCATTCCATTACCGTGAGTTTTTTCTATTCCACTACCATTCCACTCATTACCGTTCCACCATTGAAAAATTATAGTTCTGCAAGCAACTCAATTTGCATCAAATTTTTTTCGTGATTAGTTGTATATTGACGTCAAAAAATACTGATTATTTATTGTTTTAAAAATTAGTATTAAAAACTGCAAGAGAAATTGTTGTTATTAAATACATTACTTAAATTTTCATTGTAAAATCAGACCATAAACCACTACCGTTCCATTACCGCGAGCAAAAAAATCGTTACCATTCCATTACCGGACAACAAAATTATTTTCATTCCATTACCGTGCCATTACCGCAGCTGATCTCCAATTCCACTACCATTCCACTGTAATGGAACTAAATTTTCAATCACTAGTGGACACCATCCGAACCCACTGCCAACTCAATTCTCATGCATCCTTACATACCCATACATATTTCCACGTATATACTGTGAAAATACAAGCGATATAAAGTAACCCTGACATATAGATGAGAGAGAGTACAATCACTAAGCCCAGGATTTTTCGGTTTTAACCGAAAAAGGTTTTCTTGTTTAAAACTTCGTTTATCAAAAATATAAGCTTATACAAACAAAAATAAAGCTTTTTGGTCATAGTTTATATAACCGAAAAAACCGAATTTAGGGTTTCCGACCGAAAAAACCGAATAAAGAGTTTTCAACCGAAATCAATGAAATTTACAAAGTCCGTTAAAATCGATAAGTATCTGTGGTTCCCATAATTTATGGATAAAATTTAAAAAAATTGTCTTCAAAATCTAAAGAGTTTACATTTTTTCCTTGAATTATAAAAATTACCCAAAATGTAATCCATTATAGAAAAAAGTTGGTTAAAATTGACTGAAAATATTTTAAAAGTAAATGTTTTAAGAGAAAATAGACTCAATTTTATTAGTGAAAACATGAAAAAGTTTAATGTAATAAGATATAATAGATTTCTGAAATAAAATAACTAAATAAATCCCAACCGAAATGATGACTGATTTTCCACTGTTTTTTCAACCGAAAACCATCCGAAAAAAATGTTCTGACCGAAATATCCTGGTCTTAACGATCACACTCTGGAATCGAACCTAACTTTTGTCATAGCTTACAGGTTACATCATTACTCGTTAACCCAATACACTAAAGAGAGGGCTATGCTCTGAGCACAAATGTCAAATCAGTATTTTGCTAAATATAATAATTCCGAATTTGAGTCGCTTGTCTTCATTTTGCTTACAAAGTTTATTTGTTGGTATTCATTATAATATATTCATGCAACACAGGTAGAATGCTAAACAGAGTTTTTTTAAAGCCGTCTATATTAACAATTCTCAAAGCGTTTGATAAGAATCCCGATGCAGTCAGCAATGCTCTATTTTACTGTAGCATCGAAACACTCAGGTAAACGAATCGGTTAAATGTTATGTGCGACTGCATTTTATTATCGCTAGAATGGTATTCCTAAACTTATTCGTTAGATTGTTATTGGAAAATATAGATTTTTAAACGTAGTTTTCTATTTAATTTTTCAAGATTTTTTACTCATCGTGAAAATTATTTATAATTTTGTGTAAATATTGTGCCGTAAAAAAAGTAAAACTAGTCACAAGTCAATATTTACATTTATTTCAAAACTGTTGTCGTGACCTTTTCTACTGGTACAGTTTTCCATCCACATTACATACAGCTAAATATGTTACGGGAGTAGTTCTGTGATCTGAACCGAACCATCAAACTTTGGATTTAACTTGAACCGAACCGATAATATACCCGATAACCTAAAACATTGTTATTATGAATAGAGTAACGCGCATATAGTCGAATAAAACTTTTAATAGAAAATATTAGTTTTATTAAACTGATCGATCTGCATATGCGCATTGTAAGCATTTAAAGCTGTTTGATATTGTATTGATTGCATACATGCGCTTTCTAATCTACTAATGCAGAGAAATGTTATAGATATGCCACCCCCAGTCTGACTACTGTGCTTAACATTTGTGTGGACTAGTTAACAAAAAAACTGAAAACTGGAAAATACTCACTGTATTTTGAAAATTATTAAAACTCATTATACTTAAATATTTAAATTTTGCATGTTTAAATTTGTGCTATTTAATAAAGTCAAAAACTCTATTGATTATCATTGAATTAAAATACCAAAATTGTTCATCGGGTTTCAGGTTTCAAGTCGCTTTTCATTAAGAAGTTTTCTCACCCCGATCCGAACTGGGTTCGAGAAAAAAACAAAAGAACTGAACCGAAAAAAACCCGTTCACACCTTTGCCAACAGCGTAGGATAAGAACAATTTCTAAGTTCGAAATTCTACTTAACGTTCGGAATTTTTTAATTAAATCCTTTTTTATTGTTTTCACAAACAGATTACTGTTCAAATATTTTTATTAATTTAGGTGAAACGATAAAAAACATCTATTTTTAGAGTTTAACTAAAATTTTTTGTTATGAACACAGAATTCAAACATTTCAGTAAATTCCTTGTTCGACATTTGTACGAAAACAAAAACAATGTTATTCTGTATGATAGATCGCATAAAAATGATAAATAAATATAAAGTATATATATATATACAGTATAATATATACTGTATATATCATTTTAATGAAAATAAACATGGAAATGATTGCCTATTGTATGATATTTTTCATATTTGCAAAGATTATTAGAATTTGTATAAATATTAAATATAAAAGATTTTTTGTCGATATTTGTATGGATGTTCTATTTTTAAAAAAACTGAATGGATTTAATTTATATAACAACGCTGTTAATGTTTCGTAACGAGTCAATTATCGGTTTGTAACCGTATATCAATCATCGTAAAATGACAACTTTGTTTTTTTCGGTAACACATTTTATAAATTAATTTTTTGTACAGACGCGACAGTTTTTTTTATTATTTTTTGTGGTTTTCTATGTCTAACTCGAATAAAATAAATTTTTAAATCCCTATAAGTTTTTTTCATCAAAAGAAAGTAACTGTAGTGCTATATGTATATGGATTAAAGGATTTAAGATCACGATACTGTAGAAAAAAGAAGATATGTTAGCGCGTGACTAACACTTGTACAGTTTTTTCAATAAAATCACAAATACAAATAGTATTTTATCCTTTAAATACAATATTAAATTTTTCGAATTTAATATTATTTTTGTGACACATATTATGATTTTTTTCAAAACATTATTGACACAAAAATAAAATTATTATAATGCTTTTTATATACTTCAAACATTTTATGAAATAATCAATTGTTTTTCGCTTATACCATAACCTGCTTTAATCATCGCTAGAAAATAAAACCATTGCTTTACTTTAAACCTTCGAGTTTCGGTAGTGTTTGTTATTTCGAAACTCTTCAGAAACTAAGAATTTTAAAATAATTGACAAAATATGAAAAAATATTTCGCAAATCTTTGAATTTTAAATTTAGTTAGAAACGCAAACAATCATCAATTACTTACTATCACTAAAAATTGGCTTCAAACGCATGCTGTATCAAACATCAACAAACAGTAATAATATCCACTTCGAATGAAATTTTGGTTGTTGTTTACAACTTTTTAGGGCAGAAAATAAGCCTTTTTTTCTATAAAAACATGTGATTTAAGAACTTAATACTATCTCTTTAATATAAGCTTTAACTTAAAAAAAACGATGCACGCAAATCTTTCATGTTATACTTAATGCATTTCATTGGAATTTTTTTCCACCAAATAATTGAGTACACTCCAGACAAAAAGTTTTGTTTTTTTTAATAAAAATTGTTATCACACATATTTTTGACATTAAGTTATGTGACACTCGAAAACAAAGTTTTAATTATACCAAATTGAAGTAATTTGATTATAATTACGTACTCGACGATTTCATTTGAGCGCTTAATTGTGCCATAATTTTCACATGTTGTGGCCTTAACTGCATTTAACACTTCTATTTTTCAAACGAAAAGCGTGTTTTTAAACTAAAATCATTAAAAATATTTTTACTTTTAATATATGCCTAACGATTTGATTCTTATGGACTATTATTAAACAAGTAATTTACTGAATTGACTTTGCGATTTTGTATTTAATATATAGTTTAATATTTAATTTATAGTGCCGTTTTAACATTTGCCTTTTTTGGGAAATTGCACACAATCTTCGCTGTTACTATTTTTATAATATGATACTTTTTGTGCTGTATTAACTCCAAAATTTGATTGATTTTTGCTCAAATGACTCGATTTTAAAACAAACACGAATCCCTAACACAAAGATCAAAAGGGATTTATATAAAGTTGAAACAAAGCTACGTTTTTTTTGTTTTATGACTTTTTTTCTATATTTCTCATATTAAGCTTCAATTTTTCAATAAGCTTCGATATGCCGTATATAAAATTCATGGGTAAATCTAAAAAGATGATATCATTAGTGTTTTCAGCATACAGTATTAGTAAGTAATTTTTCGTGAGTTTATTGACTGTGAATAATAAACTATATTTTGAAGAATATAGAATTTATCCATCCCTCTTGAATAAGATTGGTACGATTTAGTACGCAAACAAAGATTTTATATATATTCAAAAACAGAGTAAGATATAAATCAAAGTATTTTTTGGCAAATCTATTGCTTAATTAAGTAAATAAATAGTGAATGGGTTTAGCCAATGTTGCCTTACGATATAGCATACCTACTGAATACAACGTGTGTTTCATAGATAGTGGACGATATTTTCGCACGCACTGCCATAGGATTACCTTATAAAAATCGATTCAATTATATGTATAACAAACATTAACTTTATTTAACATATTTAAATTTCGTGATACAGTAAATATACAATCTTTTTTATTATTATTTTCGGTTTGAAATATAAAATAAACTCTTTTAACAAAGTAATAATTACAATATTATTTAATAAAAAATAATTTAAACCAACGCAGCAGTAAATATTGATTTTTGTTTTTATCGATTGCATTGAGTTTCTAAAATCCGAGTAGCAATGAATATGATATGGCGATTATCACAATTATTTCCAACTACCATTTCTTCCATTATTTTCTTAAAGAATATCCTAAATATAATAAATTAAGACATTTTCTGGTATTAAGTTATTCAGTTTTTGCTGTACAACTGTTGCGAAATCTATCAACTGTTTGTTTACAACCAAAAATTGAGACATAATTATAATTTTTGAAATAAGCCAGCATATAATATAATGCAAAATTTTAAGTTATTTAACGAGAATTTACATTTTAACCAAAGTTTATTTATTGAATTCAGATTTTCATCTTCTATTTAAAACTCAATAAAGATCAAGGCTTTCAAATTTTAATACTTTTAAGCTAAAGACAAATAAATAAATAAATCCAATATTTATAAACCATGTAATCCATTAACAAAGCATAAGTACTTTTCACGTACTACAAGGTTTAGATTAACATAATGAAATGTATAAATCAAAGCAGTGGGCTTATTCCCACCCGTCTAACTGTCTACTACCGCAGCGGTCCTTTTGATTCCTATCATTCATTTTGGTGCATTAATTAGCTGGCAATAATCTAAGATATATTAAGACACCTCAGCTTTAACACATAGAGTAACTTAAAAAGAGTGCTGAAATGATCAAATGTAAAATTTTAAAAATAATTTTAATCTAAAATTAACATTAATTTCAAATTAAATAAAGAACTAGAACTTTAAGGCCATAACATTCGATTTAGAAATAAGATTCGACAATTAACTACTTAACCCATGGAGTTTATAATACTAATCATTTTTGTTTTAAATCCAAACCTCGTCGTATTTTGAATACGTATACGCGTTGCTAATAGTATAGAAGGTATTTATTTAGCGAAAAGCATTGACACGATTGTTGATACTAATTATTATTAATGTTTAGTTATAACTAACTATAGCATAACTAGAAAAATAACTTACTTATGACATATTAAGATAAGATAAATCAGCGCTCAAATCGTTTATCGCTTAATACATGAATGCCATTGTTGTTTGTAATGTTAAGTGTCATAATTTGCCGAATTAATGGTTTACGCGTTAAACTTTAGTGTCCGCAATAATAGATGCATCCGCAACACTATTCGCATATAAATGATTAACGGGATGTTTTTGTATGGCGTTGTCAATACTGTTACCAACGGTGACACGCGGTTCAGCGTTAGATTCAATGGTTTGGATAGAATTTGCGTTGATATTAGTGGGAGTATTGGGCAAACTTATGGCACTAATACCCGAAAGTTTTCGCGACGTGTAATCAATTTGTTTCTCATTATCATTGGTTAAGTCAATAAAGTTTTCTTCCCAGAATTTTCTGAGACTGGGAAGCGTACTCTCGCTGCCTGTTCTCAAACGGATTAATCGATGCTTATTTGCTGAATTGCTATTGGATTGTGCGGATCCGTTAAGATTAAGTACAAGTCCGCGATTATTAGTTTTGGTAATACGTTTGGGCAATAGATTGCTATTTGTTGCGTTATGAGCGAAATTATTGTTATTGTTATGATTCAATGACAGTCTCTTTCGGCGAACACTCGATTGCGCTTTGCTGTTCGCGCGAAAACTGCCAATCAGTGCAGTCTGGATACCAGTTTCGCTATTGTTATGAGTGGAACTATCCGTTGATAATTGACTCGGTTCTCCACAAGCAAAAAGCATCATTTGACGATGATATTTGTTAAGACATGCTAAAGGTTTTGGCATCTTTCTTCGCGGAACTGATTCTGTGTCTATAATACATGTAAGCATATGGATAATATGTTATATGTTTTTTTTCTAAATCAATAACATCGAGCAAAATGACATTCTTATAATTAAACTTTTACTAAAGAAGCGAATGATTAAATCAAATAAGTCTTGTGTGCATTCATATTAAGAGTGGAAAAAAGTAATTTTGTCGGAAATGTTAGCATAAATTTTGAAACTTATTTCAATACAAATAAAAATATTTATTTTTATTCTTTTGAATTTCAAAGCAAATTGAAAGTTAGATAGTTTATGGATATATAGATACCGTATATTCTCATTTTTAAAGAATATCGCAGTGAGGGGTCGGTAAATCTTAAATCCATTCGCTCAACCTTTATGCGTAATGTGAGCTAAAACCGAATTTGATTGCTTCTAACTATAGTCTATTCTAAATAATAAATTAAATTATACGGAAAAAACTAAATACTTTTCTTACCAATATCTTTATTTGAAACGTTTGGATAGCAAAATATGCAACGAAATATTCGTTGAAACCCACTTCGAAATCTTGTACTCATTGTCGCATAAATAAATGGATTGATCGACGAATTTAGAAATGCAAATAAATTGATGCAAAGCATTGTAAAGAAAAAATCATGTTTTTGCATGAAATTAACTTCTTGGTATTGGGTGATAATGGATACGAGGAAATAAGGTGTCCACGATATCGTATAAGCCATTACCACCATTAAAATCATTTTGCCGATCTGTGTGTTTGAAGCAAAAAATAAAATGTATATACAGTTTTATGAAAAATAGTGGTCTAGTGAGCAGCACAACAAATTTAATGGTTTTAAAAAAATCATTTATTTGGAAAATTAATATATAAAATCTTTTAAAAACTAAAAGATTTAAATGCCTCAATAACAAAATGCTTTATATATTTAATTATCTAGTTATAGTTTTGTTTTAATTCCACTCAAGTCAAGTTTGAAAATTCTAACAGACGGACGGATATCAAAATATGTGCAAATACGTAAGCTCGACCTTTCTTTTATAATTGTAACTTTTTAAAAATGGTAAGCTTTTTATGCTTTTAAAGTAACTAAAATATTAAAAACAAAACTGGAAGCATAAGAGCCTGGGATCCAATGCGGAGAAGCATTATGTTTAATGTAAGGCTACAGATAAGGCTTAAAATAAGAGATTTTCAATGCACTTATAGGTAAAAATTGAAAAAATATATTTTACTTGAGTTAAATAATAAATCGTACTAAAATATTCATTGAAAGTTAGATTTATTTAGTCTTACTTTTCTTCTGTTCACTTCTTGCCTTCTAAGGCTTCCCTGACGACAGAGCACGGTGTGCTTAAGCAATGATCGCGCAATGCAGAAACAAGTCCACGCAATAAATACTAAAGGTATTAAATAAAAGAACACGAACAAGAATGTATAATAACCGCGTCGAAAGTTCGGATCAAAATTAATAAAACATGTCAATCGTGATATAGTTCCGTAATCGCTGGTCAGTGTATTCTCGATGGCTTCTACTTCTGGAAACAGAAATGGCAGCGCAGCCACACATGGTATTAACCAAACCGCTATAATTATACGATATGTACGAGACTTGCTTTGATGCATACGACTCTTCAGCGGATACACAATGGCAAAGTACCTATTAAGTAAAAAACAAATAGCGTTAAACAAGCATAGAAAATGAAAAAAACAAATACACTTTGTATTCTTTCGATCTCGTTTTACTTTAGTTTTGTCATATTTTCTTTTTCATTCCCCTACACTTTCTGCCTTTCAATCCAACGTTTCTTTTAGATTCTGAATTGAATTATGTGTGCTTTTTATGATACAATAATTAATATTTTTTTTGTGGTTGAGATGCAAGAACATAGAAAAATTTCTATCAACAAAATAGATGATATGTGTCTTGTGTTGCATATGATGTTCCGATGGAAAAAAATTGTGAAAAGAAATGGTAATATTATTTAAGAATCAAAGTTTAACACAAAATCTAATCTCAGTTTCCCTCCTTCTTGGTGTTGTAAAAGTTATGCCACCGCTAATATCTAATGCTGCAGATTTCTGATCCTAAAATTGATTTAATGCTAGAAATAAGGTATTTCTTGTAAAAAATTCTCAAATGACATTTAAAGAAATAGTCTATTATATATTTTGAGCCATTCAACCGCGACAAGTCTTAAAAACATTTTCTTGCCGGAGATTTTGTCTCCTGTATATTGCATTGCAGTAAAACTTAGTTAGAGAAAAGTTAAACTGTATCCGAGAAAGAGAGAAATAAGTTTATTTATCAAATAACAATAATCAAATAGTAAAAAGAAAATCAAATTTTATATAATGGATAAATGGATTTAATGTTAATAATAATAATAATGCTAATAACAATAAAAGAAAATATTGCGCCATATGTTATTAATTTTTTTCTTCAGTTGAAAAAATAAAGAAAATGGTTACAAAGAATGAATAAATAAAAAATCCAAAATTTACTTTTATAGGTTATAGTTTTAAATAATGTTAGCTTTGCAAATAAAAAGAAAGAAAATATAAAATTTTTAAAGATAAAATGCTAGTTATTATTAAATAGCTAATAATAAATATTTACAATCCAAGACAAACTTTGTCAAATGTTAATTTGTAGATATGAATCAATTCAACTTTTCCGTACTTATCAAATAAACTAACTTAAGTGTAATATACACGTACACTGCGCAGCAATCTGTATAATAAATTTAATATAAATTCTAAACATTGCTTGTCTATTTAAAAACCGTATCTTCATTTATAATCAATGAAACTTCATAAATTAAGTAATGTAGACAACCATTGGAATCTAAGTTTATGTTTACGACTAAAAACGTAACAACTATAGTGTACCGAAATAATTTGACTCCATTATGACCCTAAAATTTTTAGTATCAGTAGAACTTCATCAATCTATGATTTTTTTCCTTTCATACCTTTATGGCAGAAAAGTTTAGTTTTGTGAATATACATGAATCAGACTTTAAAACTCAAGTTAAACATTTATAACATTCAAAAAGCAAAAAATTTAAAATAAAACTATAAATCTAAAATATCAAGATCTTTAAATATGCGAGTTATTACGATAATCGAACAAATCAATGAAGAGGTGACAACTGGGGATGATTTCGCAGAAAATGATTTGCCAGAGTAAAAACAAATAATTTGTAATTCTATGAAATATATCGCTCAAAAACACTCGACATGTTTTGCAGCGACAAACTCGTAAGATTAATGTATTCTTATAAGCGATGATTTATGCGAATTTTGATATGAAATGTTTGCGGTAGAAGTAATTTAATACCATATATTTAGGTGGCATTCATTCACACAAATTCTAACTTAGTGGTACTTATCATCTTTTTTTCGAGTGTCCACAATCACAATAATGACAATGAACAGATTGGATAAATAGAGATGTTTATTTCAGTCCATAAACTGGGCTTTCATATTGTTATATTGCGAAAAAAATACAACAAAAATTGATATTCAGTTACCAGTACTTAATGCTATTATTTTTGTAAATTTATTTATAGATTAGAAGTTATTTTGTATTTCAATACTTTTTAACATTAGAAAAAAATCTGATTTTTTAATTTTATGCCTAGACTGAAATTCTAGAGTTAGCATTTTGCTATAGTTTTAAAACTATATCATATTACTAATAGTAATAAATTTTCTGAAACTCTCTTCTAAACTAAAATGAATTTAGTTTTGATGAGCAAAAACTAAACCCCAATGGAGAAGTAACAGATTATTTTCATAAATGAGTTTTATAATTTTTTTAATTCGTTGAACTCGATAATCTCTACGCAAATAAACACAAATTGAAAAAAAGATGGGAATAACTGTAGAGTGGCAGCTGTTTTATAAAGCAAAATCTTTTACTTGAATTTAAATGATTTAAAAAGCATGAACACGTGAAAGTACAGGTTGAAGACTCATTTCAAGGTAAAGTATCAAAAGTATTGCGAAATTCTCTTTTTCGATACAAAACTAACGCCTTTAGATTTATATTTAAATTGGATTTTCGACACAAAGATAACAATGTAGTATCTTATATATAAGTAGATTGCCATAAATTTATGTTAATACTCGACCATTGAATAGATTCGATAATCACTTTAATTTGAACAATTTGTCAGAACCATACCCATAAAAATAAATGTTTCAGTGATTTAGACAACTTAATTGAACACTTGTTTGGGCGAAATGTATAGCGATAACGTAAATTGCACTGTAAGAGATAAGGGTAAAAAGCGTTGGCACTAATATCGATTTTTTGTCATTCTCTTGTGTGTTTTAATTCGATTTATTTTTAAGTTTTTTTTCAAAAAAAGAAATCGTATTACCAGCAGATCATTAGAATTATTGCAACAAAAATGCGTAGAATAAATGGATTGTCAGCGGGTATCTATTTTATTTTTCAGTAAAATAAGCTTCAGAACATATTTGCTAAAATTAACCGTTGATATGATATAAATCTAGGTTAAAATTTTAGTTTAAGGGAATCTTAACCGATGAAAATCTAAGAGTTATTTGAATGAAGGGGTTCGGATACAAAACAATAAATTTTACTAATTTTCAAATTAGCACACATAATTTTAATTTTTGCGTAAGTATGTAGTTATTAAAGAGATTATTGTTTTGTCTTCCACCAAACCATTAATATTAAAATTTATATTAATATTAAATATAAAATTATTTCCTACATATAATTCGAAACATATTTTTAAAAATTATTCGATCTTTTACGAAAAAAATAAAAAACTTTGATTAACTGAAACACAAAAATTATGGGATTACTATACCAAACCCCGTGAAAATGCGCCAAATATTAAATTCAATTGTTTTTATTGAGAAACAGTAAAGCTTACTAATAAGTGCAAAAAATAGAAAACTTATGCTATTATTTGGATCATAAACATCGGAATTAACGTGTATTGAGTGTGTTTCGGTCCAATTGTTGTAATTCATCACGAAAGTTTTTTAAAAAGCAATAATTAAAATATATAATTTTAGCTTCAGAATATTCAGGTTTAAATAACAAATTAAATTACTTATTAATTTTTTAAGATTCTAGGATCAAACCTGCAGCGAGAAAGGAGAGGCGCTCGCCCACCTAAAGGTAGGTGAGGGATAACCTAAATTTTTACTATAATTTTAGCGTTAGCAACCTATAAGGTTTTATTGTATTTTTCAACAATCTTATTTTTTCATAATCAGCACACAAAATCTTAACAATGCGCGGTGTTTGGTATTGTACACCGAAACTATTTATAAAATTAAAACAGAGTTTTTTGAGTTTAAAATAATTTTATTGTATTTCTATCTAATACAATAAATCCAACCAATCCTTGAAGTAAAGGTTAAAATCAACGATTAACCATTATAAACCATACTAATAGCACCTTTAGTAGATGTGTACAAATAAAATTGCATAATATGTATACATAAGCTTATGCGGTCATAATGCGTCATAAAACCAACAATGTTTAATGTTTAACTCAATTTAATTCAATGGAGAGCAACATGGTTTAAAAAAACAATAGAAAAAGGGTACATAATTTAACGATTTCGCTAAAGACTCTCTCTCTCTCTCTCTCTCTCTCTCTCTCTCTCTCTCTCTCTCTCTCTCTCTCTCTCTCATCTCAATCTTTTTTCTCTCTTCTTTTTCTATCTCTCATCCGTCACAAAGTTAGGCCACACTTACATATTTATAACTTTGTTCAACGAAAATACGTTATCTTAAACTACTAGTATATGGAATCATCATTTGACAGATGCGTTAATGTGTTAATGCGTTATACTATTTTTGGTGTGAGACAAATACAGACATTCAAATCAGTGAAACATTTATTTCAATCACTCTTTTAATTTTTTTATTACCGTAGATGAAAAAATTCTTTGCACTGTATAAAAGTTTAACTAAAATTTGAATGATATGAAATATGCAAAACTAAACTTTTCAAATATAAAGGTGTGAAGAAAAAATCATAGGTTAATGAAGTACTGCAGCAGCTACTAAAAATTTTAAGGTAGTAATGAAGTTGAATTAGGATAGTTGTAATGTTTTATTCGTAAGCTGATGTTTAAACTTAAACTTTCATTGATTAAAAATAAAGATATTGTTTTAAAAAGATTAACTTTTAACTATACAAAAATGTAAAAAATCACCAATTCTTTGTTTAATAAAATTTAAAACTAAGTTTTAATTTTTTTTTAATTTTTCCAATTCAATTGCAAAAATGAAAGATAAATATTTTAAGTTATTTTCAGTAAAATGATTTATGCATTCTAAAAGAATGAATTTTTTAAAAAAATTCTTAAACTGGAAATAAAAGGCAAAATTCACGCTTAATAGCTTTATTTTTAACATTTCTGATGTAAGTGAAATCAAATAATCAAATATAGATTTTTCTTTAGCAAAATACTAAGTTTAATAGCATTTTCATTTAATAGAAAATTGCCAAAAAATAGAAAAATCGATTAGAATTTTAAAAATAGTTTGTTTTTCAAAATTGTAGATCTGTTTAATTCAATTACGTAAATTTCACTAAAATTTGTGTTATCGCCTTAATTTTGTTTAATTCGATTTTTATTGATTACTACAGTTTGGTTCACTTATTTATTAAGGATCACCAAATAAATAGTAAAAAGCAGAATTGATTCAAACATTTGATAAAATTTGATTTTAATTATAAAAGTTTATTAATCGCTTTTAAATAAAAAAATTTTTATTTTTTTGAAACCAAAATATAGCCTTAACATCATTTAACATCAATTAAGGAATAAAATATCCTTTTTAAGAAAACGATTCTTTGATTATTTCCGGTAAATTTTTTGAGCAATTAACAAAATTCTATGAACATTCTTTTACAAATTACAATAAATTAAATAACATTATGATAAGGTGTAAAATATTCTTTAAGTCATGACAAAAATGAGCTTTATAATTCTCAAGGAATCAGTCTAAACAATATTTAATGTACATTACAGTATTTTTTCTGACGTAACTTCAAAAAAAAAATTCAAATAATTTTAATATTATATTTTAATTTTGCATTTTATAAAATGAATTTCGTGCAGATACATATATAAGATAAAGCGGCCAAATTAATTTACTCTATGTTAAATAATTTAATAATTATTAATAGAAAATTGTTATCAAGAAGCTTAATAGAGCTCAGCAGTGCAAATCTAAGAATGAAAGCTATTTTGATATCTAATAAAATTTCTCATATCTTAGCTTAAATTTGATATGCGTTATATATATTATGCGGATATCATGTGAAACAAAAAAGTTATTTGAAAATTAAAGTGTATTAATTCCGTGTGTCACTCCGTAGAAAAAGTAGACACAAACTTAGCCTAGTTTTTTATGTCACTGTAAAATTCAAATATATGGATTTGGGTATTCCGTCCGTCCTTTCTTCTATGCACCTTTTTATATTAATTATGGGATTTTGTTCTTTTTTATATTTTCTGATATCTTAAATTAATTAAGGGATTTAACTCGATTTTTTTATTTTAATAAACGCAATTTTAGGTCAAATGACATCAGCAGGTTCAAAAAGGTCAAATGTAGGGTCAAAATAGGCAAGAGAGTCAAAAATTGCCCATATATGGGTCAAAAATCAGGTAAAATTAGCAAAAAAACAGGTCAAAATTGGCAAAAATTTAGTCAAAATAGTCAAAATTATGGACTTATAACTAAAATTCGGGTAAAATAATAAGTTGCTGTGCCACTATTAAGCTGTAATTAAAGTATTTTTAGGCTCAAAACGATTATAATAGGGTCAAAATGGACAAAATATGGCAAAATAGGCCAAATATAAGGTTAAAATTATATTGGCATCTGCCGCTAATGAGCGTCAAAAAAGTTGTTTGATCTAGATTTCAGAGGCATCTGCATCTGGGGGTTGAAAATTATAGAACATAAAAATAATTTAAAATATTGGTAGCGAGTGAATGAAGTAAGCGAGCGACCATATACTAACTGAAACTAACTTTACAAAGTCAGATATTATGACCGTATCGATCTTGTTTATAGTTAAAAAGCACATAATTAAATTGGAATTTTAATATTTTTTTCTCAACTTAAATAAAAAGTAAAATTTTTAATTTAAAGAAAGTAATTTACTTTTAAATATATTGTCATACTAACGACTAACGTAAGTATATATTCACATGAACGTTATTACAGAATGAATTTTTTCATGCCTCCCTTTCTTCGTTTAAATCTTTTTTGCTTCTCTCTCGCTCTCATTAAAAGGTTAAGGGCAGACGAGTTTCCAGATTAGACTCTAACTTAACATAAGCCCATAAGCCAGGCTTATTCAACAAAAAAAGTGAAAGATAACATAACGGTATTAAAGTCAAGTGAAATGCTTTGCAAATTAATTTTATAGCGCGTGGCTTTTGTATTGAGCGAAATAAGCCTACATCACCATCAAACATTCACGTGCGCTTCATTTCCCGTATAATACCGTACATTGTCGTATATTTTCGACACATCATAAGTTTACAGTATTATTAAAAAATCGTTTGCGGCTTTTTTTAGATAATAGAAAGCATTTATGAGTATTCAAAATAAAATATTCAACGGAATATTGAAGCGAAAGTTAAAGTTAATGAGAACTTTAGAAATAATAACACAAACATTAGCTCAATAATTTAGTAGTTCAGTCTATACTATGTTATATTTTGGTTCTGTATATATAGATATACATAGTTATGTTTACAAGATATAAATAAAAATAAAGCGTCGATTATTTCTAGAATTTAATATTTGAATATTATCCAAAAAAAGTTGTTGTAATATAGCTAAACGGCATAAAAGAAAAATTGTCAAATAACCAAAATGATAAACTGTTAGAAAATAATGTGCATAATTCATATAGCATTTAGGAATTCTTGAATTGAGGTACAAAATAGCAACGAAAGTTTGTGAAGTAATGACAAAAATACAAATATATTTATAAAAGTTAATGATGCCAACAATTTATCAGATTATACAGTAAGCTTATTAATTTCATATAAATGTAAATGAATGATATAGGTGTGGTATGGTATGATATGCTTGAGGGCTTGATACTGAAAATTCACCCCGAATTAGCTATAAATTATTTTAGACAGAAAAATCTTATCAATTCTGGTTGCGTTTCAATAACGGTTAAGCCAAAGCCTTAATAAAAAAGAACTAAATAACACTATTTTCGCTATTATACGCACTATAAATGATAGTTTTTAATTAATTCAAAGCAAAGAAGAAGCGAACAGTGAATGTTGAAGGAAAATACCGCTCAATATCGGTTCAATCTACTCACTCAGCATATAAAAAGCGTTGAGTTTGTTTGCACTCAACCAAAGTTAAACTAACTTTTTGCGAGACAACAAAAAAATCAGGCGAGTGTATAAAAATGCGCATAAATGTTGAAAAAAATGAAAATAGCAGTACAAAAATTAATTTAAAAAACTGTGAATGTATAAAATTTAAAAACGAAAAACGACATAAAGTAATTTAAAACTAATTAGAAAATAATACATAGAACGATATTTTGGAAAGAATTTTTTCCTGCGTTACAATACTGTCAATTAATTAGACAGGAAAAAATGCATACAAGTTAATCTATTTAGTAAAACAGAACTCTCGCGAGCAAATATGATAAAAACGAAGAGCAAACAAGCGTTGGGAGCTCTTTTTTTGTCGACATTCAATCTGTAGCTTATGCTTTCATTTAAAAGGTCTATTGAAGATCAAAAATTCTGTTTAAATCAAATCAGTTAAAATAGTTTAATCCTAAAATAGTTTAATTGATCTGTTTAAACGTGGACAAACGGAATGGTCAAATATGTAAGCCTGACTTTCCGACGAGATAGTGAGCTAAAAAAGTATTCATGAAAGAGTGCGTGTTTTCGTGTACGGTGTACAGTACGATATTGGAGCGAATCGATTCTTCTAAACATAATTCTTGCTTACCTTTCGAGACAAGTAGCGACGAGTGTAAGCACACTGGCAAATACAATAACGGTCTGGAGGTAAAGCATGGCAGTGCACAATCTGTCATTCAAAGCGTACCAATTGGCTGGTGCTATCAATTCTAATAACTTTACTGGTAGAACAAAAGCGCCAACAAGAAAGTCACAGGCGGCTAAATTAACTATATAACAGTTGACAACTGTCTGCATTTTCCTGTTCGACACTACCGTATAGCACACCACAAAGTTGCCGAATAATGCCAATGCCATTATCGTTAGGTAAAGCAGCAAAAACACTACTCTAACCGATGATAATTGGGTTAAATCCGGGTATGGAACGTACGTGTCGTACCAATCGTCGGATACGTTTGAAACGTTGGTCTGATATAGACAGTCGGCGGTTGAGATTAGAAGATGTTTGGCGTTCGTTCGGTCGAACACCGATTCGTTGCACAACGTTATAGTGGTCACCAACACTGAATCGTCGCTACCATTTAATTGGTAATTTGTGGACATTTTATCAAAACTCTAGGGGATTAGCTTTTTTTAATTTTTGTGATATCAGTTTGCGAAACGAATTGAACACAGAAAAAAAGATTTTCCCATGTTGTGAACAAAATGATATACGATGTGATAAAAAAAAGCATACAACACATCCACTAAATAAATAGTATAAAGTTTTTTGTCTAAATGTAACGTATATACTTAAAACTGAAGTAGAAATCAGCTTTTGTAAAGAAAAGTAATAACAATTTTCGTGCGCGATTCACCCGAATAATACCACTCGAAATATTTTGTCCGCTGACTATAAAAAAAAATATTGTTGTGCTCTCACACTTAAACTCCGCAATAAAGATTTTGTCGTCGAAATGAAGTTGAATAGTAAGGCAAATCGCATCTTAAACACAAACTTCGCAATTTGATGTTTAATCGGATGTATTGCGCGCCTGCGTTCATGGCATAGTCACAAGAGAATGTGTATGCTATTATTATTATTATTATTACTACGTGCTATTATACCTTATTTATTCACACTTCACTCGGTTTCAGTTTTTTTATGTGAATGTACCGATACATAATAGAAAACTAAATATGCAAATTGGTTTTGATTATGATATCCTCGATCAAATTTTCAAGTTAATTGAAATTTTTTAGAGCTTCGCGTGTTTACCATTAAATATTGGGTTTTTACAAAATAAGTTTTATCTTGTCGAGTATATTTTCTAATTCAGAATTTGTTTTTTTTTCAAAAAATTTAATTTAAACAATTATTCCGTTATGATTGAACAAACGAAATCTTGAGGAAAAAAATTGTGAAATCTTGTGAAATGTAGGAATTAAGCTAATACTGTAAACTTACGTTAGTAACGTTGTCCACAGATTTTTATAGTCTCTTAGGCATTGACAACCTTTTTAAAACTTTAATCAGGCTCACTCTTGAAAGATTCTTAAACAAGACCATATTGTGTTCACGTTATTTGAAACCAATAAAAATCTTTTAGCCTGACTCTATCGTGAATCGGGTTGAGGTTAGGAAGAACCCTCTCCCAAAATTTTTCATAATATGTATATTTTCTAGGACATTCTATCCTGAATTATTATATTATTATTGACTGACTGAATAAAATGGATTTATTATAACTTATAGAATTACATATCTTTAATGATTTTTTGACATACAAGACAAGACATATGATAGAGAATTTCCTGCAAAAGGAAAAAATTCAAACTTTATGGAGTTTCAATATATAATTTAAAAATTTTTAAAAAGTAAATTATAAAGATTTAAGAATAAGACTGATGGGTTTACTACACTCTGACGAAGTTTAAACTTTTTGAGTCTTGTAGCAGAGCTCAGGCGCCAAGTTTTGGATATCGTTAATCATGAGACATTGTTAAGCTTAATAAACAAAAAAAATTTTTGATATTAAATTACACAATACATTCAATGACACGATGCTTCAAAAAAAAATACGTTGTAGTGTTATTTTATTATGTAATTTTAGACTTTGTTTATTTTGCTTTTATATTAGATAAGCGCATATTCTACGTGATCTTTACGTAGTCAACGTCAATTTTTTTCTGAATCAAATATATTTACTTTCTCTTACGTATGTCGGTCGGTCTTTCATTTCAAAAAAAAACTATATATGAATAGATATGTTTTATTAGATTAAACATTGATTACTGATTGGTGTACTGATGTATTGATGTTACGTAAAACTATCGCGAGATTAATCTTCTGAATATAATATAACTTTTAGAAAAACCTTTATATCGAAAAAGAAGAATATGAAGTAATAACAAATCGCATTATTTTGGTCTAATCGTAAGACATTCTAAAATAACGGTATTATACTTCGCGATTACATCATCATCACAACAATAAATATGTTGAAAGTTTATCGTTTGGTGTTGATTGCTTTAAATGACATGGTAAATCTTTTATAGCAGACATAGGCGCGATGTAATGATCTTGAATTTAGAGATTAACTCGCAATAGTAGAGATCAACTCCTTAATTTAATACTGGCAAAATTTGAGAAAATTTTTAGTATTAAGTTTAAAAGATTAAGATTTTAATTTAGAAAAAAATTGCTTTGAACTAAGCCTACTTTTATTAAATTTTTGTTTACAAAATACATTGAAAATCCACAGTTTTTAATGGAATTTAGTAGAGTGTTATTTAAAACTAAACCCTAGAATTTATATTTGATTCACCTATTAAATCTTTATTTTCGAGAAGCGTTTTTAGAGTTTTGGCTTACATTCTTCGACTTTGTTAAGGATCGAAAGATTTAAACGAGAGTTGTTTGCTCTAAAAAGTATCAATATTTTTCGAGTTGAGTTCTAATCCTATGGCTTAGCCAACACTAAATTAATTGCATCTCTAAAAGTGTAATAAGTTTCTTCACATCATCGACAACTTTCAATTTATTTGTGGTCACAATATATATAGCCATCTATAAAAATTTGATTATTTACTTTCTTGTTTATTTATTTATTATGCAGAACTGTAGTTATGATTAAACATATGATTGGGCTGTTAACATAATAAAACGCGAATATACGCTTTAATTAATATAAATAGCTATACACTAATTGAATTTATCAGTGCGAGCGTAAATCCTCTTTTAAACCATAACATAAAGCGGCATAATGTGCAGAATTTACATTTTTCTGGCGATTTGGTACATTAACTTATCATCGACTACTGACTAGTTATGCAAATAAACTAATAGCAAATATTTTGCTTATGTAACGCAATCAAAATAATTTTGGTATTAGTGTAAGCGTACTCGAGTAGTTCCGTGAATATAACTAATACGGAACGCCAGATACTGTATGGTTTACTAATTTACAAATAGATTACACAATCATTGAACGCTTTTTTACTCCGTATTATTATTAGATTTATTTTTATACTGTGCTTACATTTAGAACTTTTAGTTTATTGATGTTTGCGTAAATGAGGTACTAATTTATGAATTCATTAAATAAATTTATATTATATAGTATTTTGGTTTTTTCTCGACAATCCATCCAATTTCATAGACATTTTTTTACGTTTAGCTAATATTTTTAAATTTAAATATAAATGAATTTTTTTGTGCAAAAAACTTTGGAACATGAGCTGACTTTTATAGATTTCAGAAATTTAGATCCCAACCTAGAACTTTGAAAATATTGAAGAGTTTTGGCAAAAACTACAACCTTTCAAATTAATGTTTTCAAGTTTATCAACTCAATTTGGTTAATAAATTGGTTATATAGTATTATAAAAAGTTGTCAGAGTTGTTTAAAATCTCTCACTCACTCACTTATCACATTATTTCTTATTTCTGGCTCTAATTAAATATTTAGTCATACATCGTTTATATTTATATACAAAGTATGTACCATTATTTCAAAATCAAAAGTATGCTGAATAAGCTAATAAGCTATTAAATTTAATTAAAAGTAAACATTATATAAAAATTCAAAATGTTAAGCTTATACAATAAATGACAAAAATCGACATAACCTTTATTGCAATAACCATTATGTGCTACTATTAATAAAACAAGAACCACACATTCATAGTGATCTCACTTTCGAGTACTGTAGCTAATGTAAGCTTAGAATATTGAAATAAAGAATGAAGTTTTTGAGTTTAGAACTGTATTGAGAAGATACTAGAATAGTCAGGTATAAACACTGCGAACCGACAGCCAGACAGACATATTCAAATCCATAAACTCGATTTTCGAGAAAGTGAGCTAAAAAATAAAAACCAGCAGAAAACAGTGGCATAACAAGATGATACATTCTAGCATTATATCACGTAAAAAGTAGTTTTTATGAATTTATTGATAACATTAGTAGTCCCACACATACAGCGTAAGCGTAAACATTTTATTAGACTAATAGATATTATCTGTTTAGGGAACAGGAACTATGTTTAGTTATTATGATTAATTTTATATATTCACGCTGCAAGACTTACAAACACCAAATACTTTACCGATTCAGCAATTAGCCTAAAAACTGGATACAAAATAAAACCGATATTATAAGATCGAAAGAAAAAAAACTAAAATTTTTTTATTTGTCGTAAAAATTATTGTTAAAAATTTCAAAAATACATAAATTTATTTAACTATAAATTGGATAAGAAGGTAAAACTAAATTGCGGTGCTTATTGTAAACATTTTGTGCTTATGTCCACACTAATTTCATGCTAAATTCATACATACAGCAGGTTATATATCGTCATAATTCTTAATTCGACTCATTTTAAATCCGAGTTCCTATCAGTGATGGATCCATCTCTTTAAGTTAATAGTATGAAACCTATGTTAGGAGCGTAGTTGAGGAGCAGATGACTTAAATTTTGTGTCAATATGAAAGACTTATGTCAGACTAAATTTTACCACACTTTTTTACTAATGTTCAGAATGTTTAGAGTTAAAAAATTTAGGCTAATTTTTTATCTCAAAATAAGCATATATTTACCGGTATATACAGTATAGAACATAAGTTAGAGCTTAAAGGTTCCTACAGAGCCTCTTAAAACTTTTATCTTATCCTATTTTGGCTAAAATATTTCTAGGTTTTCGCCAAATGCTTAAAAATCTTGGCGTAGGCCAGACCTAAAATCTAAGCCTAGGTTAAGAGAAATGAAATTTTTATCTCTAATAATTTTAGGCTAAACCTGTTAGAATCTTTTAGCGAACCACTCAACAAATAGCTTAGAAGTAGCAACAAAGTACAAATTAGTGACGCAATGTGACGTAAAGTAGCACATAATTTTGGTTTAATACAACGCGTTGAGAATCTAATTACGTTATTTGTTCTCCATATAAATTTATCCATTAGCTACTACTTCATAGCGACATAATTGCCATTATCAATAAGGCGCTAGGCTTTAAAAATCTAGTAAAATGTAATGTTACACAGTATGACTTAGTTAATTTCCGCGTTTGAAAAATTTAGCAATTTACCGTATATTTCAGTATTGTATATAATTTCGGTATTACTAGATTTTCCGGGTATTAAAGGGGTAGGAAGGATGGGATAAGAGAAGAATAATGAATAGCAATTTAATTCGCAAACAGGTTTGGTAATGTTGGCACAAGTATTAAATCCACACATTATGATCCCACAGTTTTCTTCATTACCGAAAATTTTTTTAAAGAATTTGTCAAATATTAATAATTGCAAAGTATTGGAATAAAAAAAAAATTTTATTTTTTTATTAACATACATAATTTTTAGAATACTATACAGACATAACTATTGTTTTTTGATAGATGAAGGTTTAATATTTTTTTAATATTTCTATAAATAAAATTAATGCAAAATAATATTTTTATAATCTTTAAAAAAATAAAAACCATATAACAACGAATTAATAAATTTAAGACGATTTAATTAAATTGCAAAATATATAAAGATTGCACAGATGTATGTAAGTTAGATAAGTTATATAAATATAAAATTAATTCATACAAAAATATCATGTTTAGCGTTTATTACCGGCTAAAACGCTACGGAATGTCAATTATTTGGTCATCAATAAAAATCTTAAACCCACATTCATCAATATTGCATTTATAAATTTGAGAATCGGGCAAAAGATTGTTGGCTTCACGAACAACATAATCCTTGTACGATAAATGCTTAATAATGACACACATGAAACCGCCACCACCAGCACCACACATCGAACCGCCATAGATATAGGAGTCAACTGCACTTAAAAACTTAGCCACATGTATAGGCTCACAATCCGGTGCCAGAATTTTTTTCTGCTGCCAGTATCGGCTTAAAAGGGATCCGATAGCCGCTATATCTTCATTAATAACGGCATTAGAACACGATTCCGCGTTTACGGCTAATTCTTTAAAGCAATCTATAATCTGTTTGTCGCGCATATACCAATTGCGGATAACATTTTGAAGCAAATTTTTAGCTAATCTAACGGTTCCCGTGTAAATTAATATTAAATGGTCATCCAATAACGATCTAAATTGCGTTTTCATCGCCAATGATTTATATTCAACTTTAAGAGGTAAACCCTTATCACAAAATCCTAATTTTATACCACCAATAAGGCCACCAACCTTTATAAATAATTTATAACTTACGTTAATACCTCAGTTTTATAAGTAAATTGCAATTTAACGCCAAAAATATCAAAATTAAACTAATTTATGATTAAAACACCAAATTAAATGATAAAAAGTCAGTTGTATTACATTACATTAAATTAAAAATAAAACAAGAACAATACATTGAAAGAGAATAGTGATTTGAAAATAGCACCGGTATTGGAACGTTAGTGGAGTGAAAAAAATTATATTTACGGTTAGTGGAACGTTAACCAATTTTTTGTTTCCGTTAATGGAACGTTAGTGAGGTTTTGTTATATTTTCAAAAATATTTTTCATAATCATTATCAGTTAATTATTAAAAATATTTTACAAATTAAGACTAATCTTTATAAATAACAAATTATATATAAATTCCGTAGATAATCTCTGTATCTTATTTTCATTAATAAAATCAGTGTTTTTTTATTTTTTATTTTTATCTTATTTTTAACTTGATTTAATGCCTCAAATATTGCAATATTTTTATCAACTTAAATACTGTATATAAAATAAGAGGGAATAAAAGTATGAATTTTGAAATAATCTAAACTATTTTAGATTTTTATTAGTGAAACATTAGTGGAATTGAAAAAAGTACCGATAATGGAACGTTAATGGGATATGTTTTAATTTTTTGGCTGTTAATAGAACGTTAGTACTATTTTTGGGATCGGTAATGGAACGTTAGTAGATTCGGAAATTTTCAATCACCAAAAGAGAGCTAACTTTTTAAGTTAAAGAGGTTTAAATAAGTTATATATGATCATTAAATCTTAAGTATAAAATATGAAGAACACCACATTTTTGCGTACAGAGATAGTAAAAATCCCGGCTTCACTTTATTTTAAAAAAATGACTTAAAAATGAGTATAATGGTTACCTGGTCTTGCCATCCTCCACCTGTTGTTAACAATTGCTCCAAATACAAAATTGAGTGAAGTAAAGATATTCGAGTGAACGAGTAACCACATAACGTCCACAAAATAGATAACACACAACCAGCCAATATACTACTAGTTCCCAAACCTGATCCTTGAGGTAAATCAGACCAAACTTCGATTTCAAGAGCTGATCCAAACCGACTCTCGAGTTGGTCATATAAACTACGTTCTGGTTCTAAGTAATCAAATAAAAGTAATGTTCTCAAGTTTTATGCAGCCATCAAATTACAAACTTTAAATTCTTACCCGTGAATTCAACGATCTGAGCACAAATTAATGCGGCTTTAATTAGCGCTCCGCGACTGTCAGGAAATTGATAATCACTTAAATCCTGTATACGATTTAGTTTTAGATCAATCAGTAACTTATTGTCCAAACCATATTCTTTAATCGAAATTAAGCCCGAATCAGAAAATGGCACTTTTCTCGCTTTAGCACCAATTGGATGGCAGTCATTGATATTAATGGCAATATTCAAAACTTTGCCTCCGAGTTCGTAACAAATGGGAGGCGTGTCAGTCCAACCTCCCTGTAAAATAATTCAACTAAATATTCATAAAACTTTGAAATTCAAACAATGCTTAACGAATTAATGAACTAAACTTAAAATAAACCTGCAAATCGATTCTTGCAGCAGAAGTGGAAACAACCCATTTTCCGATCGCGATTTGATCATTCAATGGACTATCGAGTTGCTTATCAGTGATCGCATTGATTAGTGCGGTCTTCACGCAATTTCTAATCAATTGACTGATGCACTGATCGTAAAAATATACGATTAGCGCTTTATTAGCGTAATTAAGTTGTCGTGATTCGATGATATCGGCGATCGCTGATTCGTACTCAACCGATTCTAAACGTTTTAAAGCGATTTGCATGGTTTCGCTTAAATTCGTGTCCGCTTTTGTTTTAGCGTTTACCGATTCTATAATATAATTATAATAATATATCATATAATTAATTAAAATCAATCACATAAATCAAAGTACGAGTACCAGTATTATCGTATTTGATTGCCATCGATATGTATGATAATAATCGTGGTATCAATATATTAACGTTTTGTTGGTTACTGTTAACCAAACTCAACAAATAGCGATCGATCGCATCGATAAGCGATTGTTGTTGTCGTCCATTCACAACTGTTTTCAGGTAATCTCGACCATCAATCGTATTATTTTCGATTAATGCGTTAATGTCTTCGAAACCAATCGATTTTCTATTCGCATCCATCGAAACCCCAAATAAATATATGGTTTGTTGTTAAAAGTGTGCGTTAACTATACTTAAAGTTGCACACAAAACTCAAGGATAGTTTAATCATTTCAATGTAACTCTACATTTGTATTTATTCACTATCTATATATTTATTTTATGTCTATTATAGATGCGATAAATTAAAACTGAATTTCATAATCGCATATCAATCACATGCGAAAATGATTGCCAGTAACTATTTATGTGGCAATAATGTTCTCGTATTATGTTTATATAGTTATCGTAAGTTTGTAGTTATTTAAAAAAATTCACATTAAATATTTATGTTTTTATAATTAAGCGTTAGATGAATAACTTGCGTATTTATTAGGTTGATCTCATTTAAATGCATGCTTTCAAAACACTTGTTTTCGCACTAAAAACAAATCGTAACGCATGCGTGGTTTCAACCAAACGCCCAAATATTGTGTAATCCTTTCCACATTTAATCAATCAATCAGTTTTAAGGTTGAATTAAAAAAAGTGTGCTAAAGTAGAAAAAACGAATTTCAAGTAATTTACGATCGATTCTATGTTTTTGTTCTTCCTTAATAATAGGTTTTACAAAAGTTTACTTTCGATTGGATTAAAGTTATTGCAAATTAAACAAATTGAAAAGTTTCTTTTAAAAAATGCATTACCAGTTATAATATGTATTCCCAAATTAAACTTTTTTTTGGGAAACTACGAGTAACCAATAATTTGCTTTAAATTAAATTAAAATCTTGCTTAATTTGTTGTTTTCGTTTAAAATAATGTATACCGCAAATTAGATTACGTTTGAAATTTTAAAATTTTTTCTAATTTTGTTAAAATTAGTGGATTGCTATAAAATCTATTAAATAAATCGAATTAATACACCTATAGTGAAATTTTAAAAAAAGTTAAATTTTTTACTTTCCAATTCGCATACTTTTCAGTCAGTTTTTAATTAATATTGAAAACTTATAAAATTTATAAAAAAACTTACAGATTAATTAAAATAGATCATAATAACAGTGTAATATTTGTTATAATTAACAAACACGTGTGCATAGCTGTTCGCTGGAAAAGATAAACTACAGTAATTCCATATAAAAAGCGGATAAAAAATGAGTTTATCTCTTCTAGCTATCCATGTGTGTCTATTATTTTCAATGATATTTATTATTATCGACTGACACATAAAAATTTGATAGTATCCTAATTGAAATAAATAAGTTTAGCCAAAAAAAAGAAGCTTAAAATGACATTATAACAAATGACATTAATTTAAGGACTATATATACTGTGTAACTTTACTGTAATCTCGTTGTAAGTCCCTCTGCAGAGATACTAAAAGCTTGAGAGTCAATGATCAAATATATTTTAATTACACTATTATTAAGGTAATTACAGACTAAAAAAGAAATTCTGTAGTTCAAAAGGAAATAACCTTAAATTGTATGAAATTTTATTAAAATTTTTACCATACTTTTTGATATTACAGGCTTACGAGGCTTTTGGAAGAAAATAAGATAAAACAAGGGTGGAACACACATATGATGGCATATTAAAAATGGGATGGTGTTTATATTTTATATGATTTTATGGGGATAAGCAGTG
>JAQIXJ010000046.1:0-66931 GCA_034700185.1 Phthiracarus laevigatus | reverse complement strand
GGAGTGTTTTATACAGAATTTTTGAGATTTAAGTTTAGGTCACGGAATATAAATTACACTTAAAAAATGAAAAAAAATCTCGATATAATTGCCAAGCATTGGCCAAATAGTGCTTTGTGTTGCCAGCTTAACATTTTAAAATAAAATTACCGGTAGATAATTTTAAAATTCGTATTAGTATGGTAAGTAAGGAGTAATAAATAAAAATCTTGACTGTTTGATGTTTTGATGTTTTATATGAAAACTGATTTGGCATAAATACATATTTTAATTATTTAATCAACCTTAAAAACCATTGTTTGAAAATAAGTTTGGACATAATTATTTAGTCAGGGCTATTGAATAAAAGTAACAGTTAATTTTCGATATATTATATATATTTTAATTTTCAGACCAATTCTCTGATATAGCATACAAAAATTTAAATTGAGTTTTTCGACCGAAAAATCTAATTAAGGACTATTCGGTTTTTCGACATTTAGGGGACTTCGAGAAACTTAAGAGATTGCTATTCAAAATAATTTTAATCAATAGTTCAAATTCTTAATTTAATTATATGAAAATAGAAGATTAAGGTTCGGACTTCAAGTTTATTTGTCCGCATTTTAGTTATCACTCCTTAATGTCCTTTTATTTGACTAAGAAAAAGAACGTCACATTCATAAATCGCTCACTTTTTCTTATGTTAAATGCAAACAAGTGAGATAAATCAATCAGTTTTCAAGATCTCAAATCCCTTTATTAGCATAAGAAATAGGCGAAATTCCTAATTAATATAAGATTGCAAACGTGCAGACGAACGGACGAACGACACAGACAGGCAGACAGACAGACATTATCAAACCCATAAGCTCGACTTCTCTCTGAGAAAGAGAGCTAATTATAAATGTAAATATTCAGATAAGATATTTATGTGCGAATTTAATTTAAAATTTTAAAAATACAAAGTTCATTACATGGAAACTAAATAAATATCTAGGTAAGTGATCGTACCTTAAATCTATCTACCTTTTAACCTCTTGACATTATTTTATAGATATCACAATTTAGTTATCCGTTGTTTAGTATGGTAATTACTTGTTTATTATTTCATAGTTATTAAATCGCTTGACAACATGCATTTAGGTTTTTTTGTGTTTCAAAAAAAACCAAAAAATAAAAAGGGATAAAAGCGAGAATAAAAAGTTATTATTTATTATTTATTGACTAAAATACAAGAATTGTCAAAAGAAAATAGTTTTTGAAATGGAAAGAGATGTGTGCGGTTTTTTCGATTTAATGGCCGGTCATAAAAATTTTATGATATAATTCTGCGCTTTTGGTGAATGCGTGCAATCAAACTGTGATAATGATTATGACATATACTATGGATAATAATGACAATCTATCGTAAAAGATTTTTTTTATTTACGGATAACTGGCCGTAAAATGACTTTGTTTATCATTTTATTGGTTATAATTTTTCAACCAGAATAAGACGACTACGAATAAGAAGAAACTTTTCGCTTCCATCTCTTTTATCATTTGAAAAATGTACAAAATAGTTTGAGAAGTACTTAAGTTTAATCCGAGCGTCTAATGAAAGTAAAGTGTGCTGACTTTTATTATTATACTGTACTGTAGTGAAACGATGTGTGATGCGCGCCGTTTCGATCCAGCATTTTTGATCGCTATTTATTTAATACTCAAATGTTTTTTTATATAACAGAGTCAACATTAGAGAATATATATAAGACAGAAAAACTATCGCTTATAAACTTCTTTCTTTGTTATTATTAATACAGTGCTTAATTGATCGTAAAGAAAATGGAAAAATCCTAATAAATTGTTTGTTATTCAAAAAAGCAGTACATGCGAGTTGTATGTATGCGGTATAATAATCAAAGTAATAATAGCAACGCCAAACGTAATTAATCGACAAAATTATTATAATAGAAAAACTAGCGCTTTTGGCGAATAAATAGAAAAAGAAGTTAAATAATGTATTTAAAAAGTCCAATGACCTAAATATTCTTGACGTTAAACATTAAAAAATGAATCGCTTGTGAACTTTGCTACCCAATGGAAGTGTATATAACTTTCTTTCTTTTCTGCAGTTCTGGTGCCTAAATAGCGTTCCGATCATTAATTCTAATATCGAAAGCATTAGCGCCAAAAAAAAAACTAGTGTGTACTTCGAAATACACAAACGAAAAAAATCAAAAGGAAAAAATCAAAAAAAAAAATCTGCTCAAAAACGATCTCCACGTTCGTTCAACAATCTGGCAAAACAAGAGTAATATTTTTGATAGAGAAGTTGGACTGTTTGTGTTGGGAGAGGAGCGCACATGTGATGATAGTAAAATGTGATCAACATGCGAACGAAACAGTAATATAATGTGTTAACTCTCAGGTGAATTCATGAGACATAAATTTGCCCGTTTATAGCAAAGGTTACGCGCTTAGTCTATTTATCGTCGGAGTAACTAACAGTAATAACGAGATATCAGCCCTCTCCCCATTAGTAGATGGAAATGGGAACTCTTTTGCCTCTCTCTCTCTCTCTCCTCATTTTCTCTCTTTCCTTCTCTCCCTCTTTAAGGAAATCTTTCCACTATTTTTTCTCTCTCCTCGTCATGCATTATCGCCTCTCAAATGGCAATCATGCGTTTCAACTACTATTTCGCAAATGCATGCAAAAATCCAATACATAATTATTGAACGAATCCATATCTGGGAGAGCGCTTAAGAGGAAAAAAATCATAGCTATGGCAATAAAACTATTATATTATTAACTTTTCTAGTTTAATCGCATATGAATCATACGAATTATTTAAAGCCATAAGAATAATCTAAAAAACCCAGAATCGTAATGCAATCCATCTATAAAAATATAAAGGCGCAAACCAATCCTATCAAACCATATACCAAAAACTGCGGAGCAATATATTTTAAAAGAAAGTCTGAACCAAGCCTAACATCAGCGAAAAAATTTCATGCGAACTAATGATAACGTATGCGAGAAAGTTATTTTCAGGATATTCGTATATACAGTACAGGCACAGTATGCGCATTTCCAAGTTGGAGATTTTTATTTTTGATAAAAAAAACTTCTCACAAATAAAAATATTTAATGTATGCCTTGTAGTTTAATGAAAAAGAAGTATATATAATAATGTATGATTCATTATTCTTTATTCATAAACATCATTATTCTCTGTGATGTCAAAAATTTAATATTAAACATTTCATAAGAAAAACTAATTTCAGTTATGCTAAACTAGAATGAACGCATATCAACAACGCTCGTTTTCGTTTAATTTTTTAGGAATAAAAATTATTAATTGTCATATTAAAAATTGAATCATTGGAGCCATAGACAATAAAACGTTTGTTATTCGCAGTTACAACAAAGGGTGAATGGATTTCTTACACAGTCGACCCCTGAAGTTCCTAAATACCCATTTTTATGTATGTTTGTCCGCTATTGTACTTTTTTTGTTTTACTGATTCGCATTATGGGTTAGTACCCGTAGAAAGAAAATTTATTATACTGTAAGTTTTTTACGCGATTTAACTTAAATGAATATAGATTAAATTTTCGTTAAGAATTTAACTTAATTTTGACTCTTATACTGTAATTAACTATCTTCACTGTAATCGAGTTTATTAAATTTAGACTTAAGAGCATTTAGTTTTGGCCACACCACTAGAAAGAGCTAAATCGGATAATCACGAAACCTTAGCGTAAAATATACAAACGATAAAAAATAGTATAAGTTGAGCTCGTACTGCGGGACTGCAGTGGTGGCTATCGATCGAATTTGCTGTCAATATGTCTCGCATTTTGACATCCGTACCGCGTTTAGTCCAAAGTCTGAATAACAAAAAAGAAGAAGTGTTTTTTGGTTTTTATCTCGGGCTACAGTAGCAATGTATGTGTCTGTGTGTGTGTGTTTTGCAGTGCACAGTATTGGCACAACAATGGCTAAATGCTGACTAAGAGCGAAGTGGCCAATATGTGGCTAAAGAATAAGTCGTCACAAAAATAGTCAGCAATGAGTGCTGATATGCCTTATCAGCCGGAAATTAAATGCAATTGTTTTTTCTCTCGTCACTCTCCCTCTCCACCTCTCCCTTTCGCTGTCTCACTTTTGCTCTCTTTCTCGCTCTCTTTGTAATTCACTTCTTCTTTTTCTTTCATTGTTAGTCAGTTGTGTGACAAACAATGAAATATCGCAATCCATAACAATCACATACAGCGCGCACATACACACAGACTCGCACACAAAATACGAAGAATAAATTGATGTATGAGTTGTGTATGTGTTGTGTTACTTGTATTAGCATATTACTTCTTTTACTTTGTTCATGTTTTATGCCTTTACTTTATGATGTTTTTTCTTCTACGAAAGATCTTTGAATATCATCTTTCATTTGAGAGTAGTAGTGAACACCTGCTCTTTATTCAAGTTTGAGATTTTTTTTCTTAATATTATATTCTTTATATTTTCGTTTGGTTGACTTTACGTTAGTTGTCAGGTTTTTTTTCTGTGAAGATATTGTATTCTAATCTATTCATTGTTTTTTTCGCATAATATATCAAATCAAGTCATAAAAAGTTAAATAAAGATAAGTTTGAAGTTTTAGGCTGCAATTTTTCAAAAATGTCACGCAAATGCTTTCCGAAAGTGGTTTCTTACAGTTTGTGACTCAAAAACAAAGTAACGAAATAAAACTTTTCCCGCGTTATGGAAAGTTTTGCCTGTTTTATGAAAAGTTGTGCGAAATGAAACCATATTACAGTATATGTGCGATATTTTGAATAGTTTTGTGCTGAGTAATAAATACTTGTGTGTTTCACTGTAATCAGGATATATAAAACTGACGATTATATTTCCAAATCCATAAGTTAATAATTGATTAAATTTTTAAAAGTGATTCACAAAATGAGCTCTTGAATGCGAGCTTAATTTTGTATGAGTTTTAATTTTTTTTCCTCAAAGCAACAAAAATGAAATATTGTAGATATAGACGCCATAAAAGCCACACATGGAAACATAATAAGGTATGCAAAGAAAGTTTAGCGAATTGTGTTATCAAAAACAAAACACACTTTAGTGACCCAAGACTCCAATATAAAAGACAAAGTATAACGCAATAAAGTGATGTATAGCACAGCATAGTATGTATATAAAAATCAGCTCTTGGGATGACTTCAAATCTAACATATTGTCAGAACAATCGATTCAAGTCTTTATAAAACAAAACAAAAGAAAGAAAAGCGAGCATTACTTTTATACATGGATTTTCTGAATAGCGTAACACATCTTTGAGCCAAGAATTTATCTATTGGTCAACTCTGTTTAAAGAATACATTCATTGCACTGGTTTACCTATTATTTGAACTGGTCTTACGAATATATATATATATCAAAATTCTGTGAAATTAGTCAAGCATTCAATTGTAATTTAGTTAATGAAAAAATTCTCAATTAAAGCAATTACTAATTTATAAATAATTTAATTTGAGAATTAAATTTATATATATATACTGCTTACTGGATGGATAGTTGGTAATATTTCGTGATTGCACTCTTCAGATCCAATAAATTTATAAAAATGTTCGAAACTTATTTTGAGCGATTCACTGATTAATATTATCCATAATTGAATTTGTATTTACGGTATATTGTCCAGTAAGCAAAATAAAAAACCCGTTCGCTATGGATATCTTCTAAGATATTAAAATTTAATTCGAGCTATTTTTGCTAACACATTACAACAAAGAGAGGAGAATAAGGAAACCAGATTTATAAGTTTTAGTTCGCAAAAAAAACAAACAATCTGAGCTAAAAACTACTATAGTTAATTAAAACTTGGAAAAAACTAAAACAAGTAACGAGTTTAAGAATAATTCCATTATGTTTGAAAAAAACTAAATAAAATTTTTACTTCATGTATACTTTATACAGATTTTAATAATAGCGTTAAAACTTTTTAAGATTCTAATTACAGATTCTGTATAACTAATCTTCTAGGCTGTTATTTTGTTTTAACAAAATTACTATAAATTATTATTGCATCCATATATGCAAAAAAGGAAAAGATATATTAATTTAATAATCAGTTAATTAATATGCGAAAATGCAATCAGAATTTATAGAATGCGCGTCTGAACATAACAATGCTTTTAAGAATATAATGTTTAGCTTTAGTAATATAAAAGTAAAGAGTAATTCAATTTTAAAGCATAAAAGTTGCTTTTCGTTAAATATTCTTACGTTAGTTATCGTTCAGTAAACGTAACATTTATATAACAAAAAGAAAATAACTGCAACATTAGTATAAATTTGGTATAATTATTTTCAATAACGACTAAGTTTAAATGGAGAAAAATATTTTATTTAAGAGAAATAATAATGTAAAACGAGAGATGATTCTCTTTTCGCTTAAACATGATTGAAATAAATGGGTACAGCGCTACCCAAACTATAAGTGCGCTATGCTTCAGCATCAAATGATTTAACGCCCGAAAAAGAAAGCAACAAAAACCCAAAAATATGTTGAACATCTAATATTTTAGATTTAGCCTATTAATGCATAACCGTATGCAACACTTTTTGGTTTGCGCGTAATCTAGAAGATCAAAGCGAACCTCCACTTACATAATACTTGCAGACGCGTTCCTTGCAGTAATGGTACTTCATTACGACTTCGCAATACTTGATTCGATCCTTTACAAAAGAAATCTCCGTTATGGTCATGACGAGATGCGATGAACACTAATGTGCTCGAAGTCCTGTGCGAAATAAAGGAGAGAAAGAAGTTGAAATAAGAGGATCATAAGCCAAACGCATACATTATTATAGCCGCTCGTAATTTATATTTCCATATATTTTAGTAGTGTATGTCTACGAATCGATTATTATTTTTTTATTTGTGTGACTGTAATTGTTTTCTTTCATATCATTAAATAGCTAAATATATATATATTAGCTCAACTTAGTATACGCATAATTTTCGTGCTATTTTGATTCATTTGCATTAATTTAGTACACTTTCGTTTTGGTAAAACTTAAATCATTTTTAAGCAAATCTATTTTTTAATAGCCAAAATTTTGCTTTATTAACGAATTAAGAATTATTTAAGAATTTTTTAGAACTTAATTTCGGTAAAAACTACAATAAAAATAGGAATGTTTTGGCAAATTCATTAGGAATTTAAAGAGAATTATCGATGTAACACAAAACATTTATTTTACAGCGTAACTAATTCTTGTGACATCACTAATTATGTTTTTTTGTTCTTTCTATACATTTATGTAAATATTGTGCGTCTCTTTTTTGTTAAAAGTACTAAAATCTAAAGTTGATTTGATTATAGATTCAATTCCAAGAATATTTTGGATATTTTTTTCAAATTACTTATAATATATCCGTATATATTATATATTATCTGCAAATAGAAACTAAATACGAGAGTAACGATGGGTAACGCATTACTTATATCTTAGCAACTAATTAAAAAAATTTAACGATAGAAGAGCTCATCATTAAAAACAAAGAAAAAGTAATCATAACTGTGAGCTTAAATTAAAGCATTGTATTAAATTTTTGTAACGCTTATTTTACTGAACATGAAAACGTTTTGTTTTTGCCCTAAATAACAAATAAAGTTAAAGTTTTTAAATTTAATAAATTTACAAAAATATATAATTTAAGTTCGTAATACAATTTATAATTTAATTAACTCGAGATTTTACAACAATGGAGAGAATATATAGAGAAATTTTATAAAACTTTTTTAAATTAATAGCTTAAAACTTAATATTTTATAGAATCCATAAATTTATTTTTGCGAAAACTGTTTATTTAATTAATCTCAGGACTAATTCAAATAAGTTCGTTTACTATTTATAATCTGGAATTAAGCTCAACTTCTGAGGTGCTAAACTCTAACTAATTATTCAACTTATCTTACAAAATAATAATGATTAAAAAAATAAAAAAATAAATTTTTAATAATATTTATTTTAGAAATTTTCCCAAATTAAATTAATTTGAAAAATGTTTGTATTTGCGTTGAACAAATATTATAAATCATAAGCAGCTAATAAGTTATAACGACAAGCTTAGGTCATTTATTTGAAAGAATTTTGCAATTAACCGGAGGACAAACCTGTTAAATGGAAATGCGTACAGAAAAGTTATAAGTAACTTATTTTTAGTTTATTACTTAATGAAATCGTTATTGAATTTTAGCGAAATTAATTAAATTTTTACTCTAATTAGTGCTCATATACATAAACCTTCTTTATCTTCGTCGCCCGATTCAATTAAAATATGAATACTATGTCCACAATATTATCTCTGCTTACTGTAATGAGCATAAATATATTAGATTTTCCTAAAAACACATCACTCAATTTGCGTTATCCCAAAATTTTACATAATTTTATGTACGCAACAAAAACAACATAAAAAATAGTAATAATAGTAATAAAACAAGAATTAATCGCTTTTAATATTGTAAAAGGCGGAAATTCCACCGAAATGTAAACAAGTTATTAAATTGATAGAATTATTAAACAAAACAAAAAATATATGCTGGAGCCTCGTCTCGCGAGATAATAAAATTATAATTAACATTTTTCTGGTCTTAATGGATGGCTTAAAAATGGAAATAAACTTTTTTTGGTTGCACACAGTAAAATAAAAAAAACACAGACCGGAGATATAAAATTAATTAATTGTCACCGCTTAGGCATTAATTAACAAAATGCAAATTACCTGTAAGTTCCATCACTCATGAGGTCAGTGCTGGCACTTGGATGAGGAACAACCACTTCGGATCGATTATACCACGTAATATTAGCGGCAGGTCTGGCGCCCTCCACAGTGCACGTCAGGGACACCATTTCGCCGGCCACTACCGCTTGCGTGGGTCCGCGAACTTTTAGGGACAGCGGTTTCACGTGAATGTCTAATCGGGTCCAACTGAATAGTGGCGTAACGGTGGCATTATTCCATACTCTGCACTCGAACTTAGCTCCCAAGTCGTGTCGCGTGGCAATGATTCGCATGGTCGACATTACCGTTTCTCCGTTATCGGAATTACTTATGGCTATCTTCGAGCGCATCGGTTTGGTTCCGTTCCACCACTTGACTTCCGGTAGCGGTCTTCCACCAGTAGATGAGCACTCGAACACTACTGTGGAACTTTCGGCGAACGGTCCGATTTGTTGTTGCGGTTGTCGCACATCATTAACTTGATGCGAATGTTTGTCATCGGTATTCTTATTATTATTGTTGGATGTGAGCGAACTGTTTATCGAATAATGTTGGCTAATATCGTGTCCGTTCACTCGTATTACTGGATTTCCAGGTTTTACTGAAAATACGAAATAATTTAAAACTAAATGGAAGATGTTTAGGGAGTAGAAATTAAAGTAGCAATAAAATGCAACATTAGTTTTTTATTCGTTAGTAAAGTTTCTTTTGCCACTTTTGTTTTGACTCGTATTCAAAAAAAAATATTGAAACGTTGTGTGTATGTATATATATATATATATAAATATAAATAAATAAAAAATCAATTGCAAGCCAAAAAAGTGAAATAAAATAAAACATCAAGTGATGGGAAAATATATTTCATTGAATTTGAAAAGTGTGTGCGCACACCACTCAATGTATGTGAAAGTGTTTCAAATTATTATGACTGATTTTTATTGCTTTTATTGCGAATGCCCGATGTATGAGACTCTTTTCGCTCTATTTTTCTTTAACAAATTTGACATTTGGGGAATGAAAGGAAATAGTGAGCCATGAAAGTGATAGTGCAATACCATAGTGATGCTACTGCACTGCCTTTTGCTAGTTATTTAGGTACTAATTTTATAAGCTGTAGATAATTTCAATTCATCTTCGTATATTTTATTTTAATATTCTCTCTCTCTCTCTCTCTCTCTCTCTCTCTCTCTCTCTCACTTGCTTTGCTTTGCTTCAGGTTTTAAAAACCAAATAAAATTAAATTTTTTCCATAGAGAGAAAAGATTTTCTATTTCACAAAAAAATAAATAAATAAATAAATAAAACAAAAATGTTACTTAAAAATTACTTAAACAAAAAATGTGACTGTGTTGTGTGTGAGAGAAAGAGAGAGGGAGCTGGAAAAAGCAATAAATAAATGAAAGAAAAAAATCTTGAGAAAAAATAAAATAAAATAAAATCCGTAAAGTTTAGCGTTTAATATTGCGTTTGATTTCTCAGCACAACCTTTACTTTTTAGCACTTGTTTGTATTCAAATTAGGTCTCAAAGCACAACTGGCACAAACGCATTAAACTCATTGCATTCTTTCGTTGGTTGCGAAGCCAATACTACTAGTTCTTTCTCTCACTCGTTTTTTATATTATTTTACACTAAAGAGAAGTGATTTCAATATAAACATGAATTGGGCTGAATAATGATTTTCTGGTTGTTTCACAATACTGGAAAAAGATTTTCTAATAACTTGCACACAGAATTTCTTGATCGTAAAGAGCACAGAGTTAGTGAAGAGAATTTACCGGTTGTTTAAGTATTGAATTTTTAAATCATTGAACTTTCGCTCCAGTTTTTTTCCGCTTTCGGTTTTTAGTAGATATGAGAAAATTTTCGCGTATTATTTAGGAATTTCGATTTGTATCCAAGAAACCAAAAAAATACTCAATTCTTACTCGAATTGAACGCGGGATTAATAACGAAAATAGGAGGTTATAATAGCCATAAAATGTGTGTAAATCGTTTTTGATAGTTAAAAGTTTTCGCTATAAATGATTAATTGAACGTAAAAACTAAATCACGTTATACACTGATTACGCCATAGTTAATAAAATTGTGGTTTTTCCATAAGAAGCGAATAATAATGATATTTTTGTTAACTTATATATTTTTCAAGTTTCATTTTATTTCTTTATGATTTCGTTATACGCCACTAAATCATAAGTAAAAGTGCAATTTTCAACTATTATTGAAACGACGCTCGCGCGTATATGTGTGTGTTTTAGCTATTTAGTTCGGCAATTAATCAGGAAAATAATGTTAACATACACATGCCGTAAAAAAGTTTTTCGCTCCGTATAATGAGTTTTATAATTAATTAATTAATAAAAGGATCGCTTCTCTCCTGCGAACGCATACGTAAGGCTAGAGCGAACGTACGCTTTAGTAGTATAGACCAGCAAACGTAAGTATAAGGCATTTATTATTAATCTCTCGCTTTATACTCTCGCTCTCCTATTGCTTGTTCGATAGAGAAAAGTAGTAGAGCCAAGTTTTTATTAACTTTACTCCTCAAATGACACTTACCTGCATTTCGCTAACAAAAAGTCTAACCACACCTTAGCATCACTTATCGATGGTTCTATAATCCAGATGTTTTTAAAGTTTTGGTTAATGAGAGTGGTCTTATGTAACCTCGTGTTTGATAAAAAGATTATTTACGTATTTCGATAAATAATGAGAATGATTTTAAAATGTATAATTTATGTAATGGTAATGAAACCTTAAAAATTATATTATTCAAATAATGATTAATACTTCAATACTAATATAGGAAAGGCATTCTTAATAATTGTAAATAAATTTCACGCGCAAACTAAAAAAGTTTAATAGTAGAATTTCGTTCTTATAACAATAGTACGTGCAATAATAGCCACATGTATCCATTAAATTACTTGTGACTAACGACGTAAGTATTAAAAGAATTTGTAAAATTAATTATTATGAGTGCAAATAATAAATTTTTACAATGAAGAGATTTAAAAAAGAATGGTGAAAGCAGTGTTCTGCCAATTTGTTCTTAAAAAAGTGTTTTGTCTATTGTTAATTACGCGAATAATATAACATTTTATTTTGTGTTTCAGAACCAATTGTTGACTAAATTTTTTGTTTAAGGCACGTTATCGTTATTAAATAAATATTAGAGACAGTCAAACCGTTTATATTAGAATTTTTATAAGAATAAACGCACGCAGTTAACAATAAAATTTTCAACAATTGTTTCCCCTATTCTGAAACACATTGTATATAAGAGTATATACAAAAACTTTTTATAATAAAATATTATATATAAATTAATCAGTCATAAATTAATCAATAAATTAAAAACTCTCGTCTGTATTAATCAGATTTCATGGACGAATAAGTTTATGAGCCAAACCTTTATTAAAAAAATAATAAATGAGTTAACAGAGAATCGGTTGACAAAAAGTAAGAATTTATAATGTCGTTAAACAACGAAACAAATTAAAAAATATTAATAAATGATTTTTAAACAGTTAAGCAAAAAACATCGTTCATAAATAAGTTATATAAAAAATAATTCTTAGAAAATTCTTGCCTAAGAAAATAGATTGTATTCTTGTAGGGAACTCCAGTCAAATACAAGAAAACAAAATGTTTTATAAATTTTGTAAATTCAGAACTTTGTTGTGAAAATCTGATAATTACTTAATAATTTGTTTGATTATTGAATACAGTAAAAGCATCATTATTTGTTGATTTAGGTTTAGAAACGCGTCTAAGACTTGCTTAGGCGTATAAAATAGAGATGAATTGCAAAGCGTGGGATCATGGGATGCGTGACTGCAATCACGTGCTTATTTAATATTCAAGGAATATTTAGTTTGATTTTCATTTTGATAGATGCACGGTTATTTAAATTTTAATCACTGATTCATTCATTATAGTTTATTTAGTATAGATTGGAATAAAAATATATAAATTCTAATGTATAGGCAAATAAAATTATACTTTTCATTATTTTTATAATTGATGTGACATTTTTTAAAACTTATAAATAACAATTTGTTGAGAAACCAGAAGTTATCAAAAAATTCATTTTCATAACTAACGAATCCAATTAATTCTTTTTTAACCATTTTTAATTTAAAATTTTAAACGATAATCTTACTGTTATTTAAAAATTTATATTTAATTATACACTGTATATGCGCTTAATTTATTTAATAGCACAATTTATATTCGCAAGAAAAATTTTAAGTTCCAACAACAAACTTTAATACTAAATATGTTATTATTTTAAAAAATTACCACACAAATTACCACAATGATTTTAAAAACTAATTACGCAAATATTAGCAAAAAAATGATTAACAAAGTAAAATGAAAATAAAATCATATTTGACAAAACTTAAATGGTCACATTTTATAATTGACTTCGAACAAAAAAACTGGATTTCTCATATATCATAATGAGTTTGATTTATTATTTCACAGTACTGTAGAACTAGTTTTAATTCTCGGAAAAGTGGAGAGCAGAGCATCAAATTTTTTTTGCACTTTATTACACGCATATTTCATGGGAACAGCAATAATAATTTTCTCGAATGAAGTTCAAAGTCTATACACTATTCGCTTTAAAAATAATTCTCGCGCAGACTATTTTTGATGTAATTCAATGACAGGATATTTAATTGTAAAAGTTTTTATTATTAATGTAACTTTATCTCGCGTATGAATCTCGAAAATTTGGAATGAAATTTTTTTACTTGTCTGTGGATACTTTGAACTTGTTGTTTCGCGATAAAATGTAATAAAAAAATAATTGAAATTTTGTTATAAATTCCATAAAATGGAATTTTTTAAAATTTTTATTAAACTTCTTAATAATTAGTGATTGTCCGCGATATCATTTATAAGTGTAAAATTTCAATTGTTCTTTCATTTAAATTCCAAATAATTGATACCATTGTGTCATTCGGTGACATTTCGCACAGAAAAGATTTTACTACAAAAACACAGTGATTAACACTCTTAATATAATTGATGTTTGTTTAAATATTTTTTGTTTCGTTTTGAGCAAAAAATTAATTAAAGTACAAATATATTTATTTTTAAACGAATTTTTTCTAGACATAAAATGTTAAATATTCTAAGAGAAAAAAAGTTATTTGCTATAAAATATTGCGATACATACGGTGATACACGAGACTTTGTTTTTGTATTTTGATAATTGAAAATTATTTTTCTAACTAATTTTTAAATGACATTCATTATTGCGCATTTTACTCATTATTGATTCAAACAATAGAAAAATTTAGAAATGTATTTCTAGTTTTAAAATAAAAAACGTTACAATATTACTGACGCGTATTATTATATTCATGAGTATTTATTTTAGTTGATATTCGTATTTGGTACACAAATCTGCATTTTCTCGTACCTGTATTTCACTTTCATTACGCAGAAATAATTTAGCAATTAATAATCAGAAAAAATTACTAATTGAAAATATGTAAAAAAGTATAGGAACCTCGCGATATTGAGGTTGTGGTAAAAGAGGAAAAGCTGGAGATTAAATCAATTTCCGAAAAGCTTATAAATATGCGTAATAGCGGGCAATAATTATATTTCGCGTTCAGCGTTAAAATTAATATATTCATGCGAAATATTTTCTGCGTTACGGCAAACGAGTTAAAACACACTTTCGGATAATTAAAGCCACTTTCCTTTAGCAGCAAAACGCAGTAATTAGTGCGCATTAATCATAACTTTAATTTTAATTTAAACATTCATTGCGCCGGGATTTTAGTGTAATAATAAAAAAAAATCCAACAACTGGTCATTGTTTTAGGCACAGGCACACACTCTATATTTTCAAGTATAGTTTTAGGAAAATAAAGAAAGAAAACCTTATTTTTACCTAATGTATGCACTCTTGTATACGTAAGTGAGGGACATTTGCCATTAATATTAGGCCGCGTATATGTAATATCACACTTATAGACGCCCTCATCGACAACACCGAGCGATGAAATGGTGAGATAAGCGACACCAGTTTTATTAATACTATCGCCGCGAAAATTAACCCTGTTTAGCGCGTTCAACTCCAGATCACCCAACACTTTCTGGTACGATTCACTGTATAGAAACACGCGTTGCCACTCATTCGACACGTTTTTAGTCCACGTGATGAAGTATATATTGCCACAACCACTTAAGTCAACTTCGCAAGGCATGGACGCGTCGCCACCTATAAAGTTGGCGACCGTGTGAACTCGACCGTCGATAAAACCTAAATTGGCGTTTAATTAAGTGAGCGATTTGTTTTTAAAACGTGACTTATCAGCCATTTATCGGTAAATAATACTTACGAATAAAACACACTATTGAGGCGATAATTATTTTAATATTTAACGAAATCATTATTTCCGGTTTAATATTTAGCGATAAATTTTCCCGTAATTGTGGTGCGATTCAAAAAACCTAACAAAATTATCGAAACAAAAAAAAAATGGTTCCACTAAAACTTTTAGCAAAAAAGTTTCGATTCTAGGAAAACTGATGAGCAAAAATAGGTGAAACTAACATTTTTCAAAAAATATATATGATTACTAGTTTAAAACACATATCGTATAGAAATTATTATTATTATTATTTCTTTACTTTAAATAATTCAAAACACGCATTAAAAATTTATATTAGCGGAAGTGTTTAGAAAAAATCGCATTGTCAGTCAACGGCACTATTTACAAATAAATGTGATGGCAAAAATATACATTTTTGGCGAAATGGGACGCACTACTAGTATTATAATTATAAAACTGAACTGTAGCCGAACAACAACTCGAGTAACCCATCGTATCGTATGCTTCGTTAACAGTTACCACTAATTACTTTTTTCTGATAAACGTTTTTCGAGTAATTCATTTTTTTCGCGCACATATCCCACACCAAACATACATACACACACACAGACCGAGAGAGACGTTTCACTAAAAACGTTTTTATTCAATTACCAATAAATTGAATTTGCATTTGTGCGCGCTTGAACTAAATGTTGAAAAAAGTAATTGTTATTTCGTACGCAATTGAATAACTTGGACACGCAGTAACGCACGGCACTCGCACTCACATATACAGACACGTATATTTGGGGTAAAAAGAGATATATAGCAAAAAAAAGCGGACACAGAGTTTAGTCACTGTTCTGCGTTCAGCTTCTGATTCCTAAATGCGAAATTTTGTGGTGATGTCAGAGCACCACTTTTCCAACACATCTTTTGCAGAACAACTAGTGGCGCGCATGCGGCGCACACCCGATCCCTCTCTCGTAATATCTAATGCGTGTAAAGAAAAGTAGAAATGTATAGAAATGTATACATATATCGAAGATATTGGAGCGAAAATTTTAGTTTGTGCAACAGCTGTTTAAACACAAGATAAGATTCTTTGTTGGACACTCTCTCACTCTCCTGCTATTTTCAATTGCATTCGATTTATAACTAAAAATTCGGGTAACATTTAGTGGGATATTAAAAGTTTTTTTTGTTGCGGTGATTTATCCGCAAAAGAATAATAATGCGAACACTACTTTCACTATAAAAGCAATAAACAACAAAAAAAATATTTTGAATTAGAGCATCACTACTTGTAAAGTAGCAGTAGTTTTTATAGTAGCGATACATTAAAATGTATTCAATACTGTATACGGCTCTTTCGAAACTAATTTGCATTAACGACTGCAAACACATTTGCATCGGATAAATAAAAATAACATTTGATGATACATACGCGGAAAAAAGATGAAAAAAAAGCGAGAGCTTACAGAATTCAAATGTAATGAACTTCCGTTTGAATAAAAGAGTTATTAATGATAGTGAAAAGACCCCTTTTCGTTGCTGAAATAATTTCATCCCCAACTATGAAGAATGAGCGAACGATAGTGGAAACGGAGAGCGAAGTGGAAAGCGTTTCGCAACAAAAAAGGAAGAGCAGAAAAATAAAACATATTTTCGCCGTCGCTTAAACTGAACGCTGCATCACTTTATTATTAGTTAAAGCAATTCTTTCTAATGTAATCTAATTTAGTTTACATTAAAAGTTAAGCGCAAATATTTCATTGTCAAATATTTTTTCATCGTTTCAATCATCGCCGCTCTGATAAAAGCCTTTTAACATAATTTGATGTTTGATTCATTTTCTCTGTTGTATGGATACGTATGCGTGAGTGAGTGAGTGAGTGAGTGAGTGAGTGAGTGAGTGAGTGAGAGGGAAAAGAAAGAAAAACGAAAAAAATGTTTACTGTGAAATGTTTTAAGTTACTCGTCGCTTATATTACCGGCTAATAGCGAGCTGAATACAAGTTTTCCCCCCACTAAACATTTTCATTTATTGAATGATTTTTTTAAACAAAAAACTGGCAAAAAATTATTTCGCTCACTTTTTTCCGTAGTAGTAAAAATAATAAATAAACTTATATATAATTTTCTTTTGCTTAATGATTTTTTATTATATCTGCGATTTTAGAGATTTTGCTACTTCTCCTTCACTTCATTTCTTCACTTCTTTTAATAAATAGAAAAAATAATATACAGATTCTCGACTCCGAAAACTTGTTTTTTATCTATATCTATATTTACTAAAAAAATTGAAAAAGTATACAGCAAATGATAAACCGTCTTATGCCAGCCGTTACCGAAACAAAATAAAGAAAAAATAAAATACTAAAAAATAATGTGACGATGCTTTTAGAAAACGAGAAGTCAATAACAGAGAAAGAAATACTAGTGCACACATACACACACAGACACGCACAGCAAAGAGATATAAAGTGCAAGTTTTGTGACATTTTTGGCAATAAAAATAATACTGCAATGATTTTTTCAATACGCAATTATTTACTTTTCAGAAGAAAAAAATCAATAAAATGATCAGCAATTAATTTTTATTGGAATCAATTATAATTTTAAACGCAAATTAAGAGTGCGGATAGGAGTATAATAACAACAAAATTATTCCGCTAAATAAGCATATTATTTTTGGGCGGATACCAGAATTTATATTCTTTATCTACAATAATAAATAATTATATGAAATAAGTGTTTTGACTTTACTTTCGCTGTTTTTTATTTTAGCGAAACGGTTATAAATAAGGTTTTATATTATTAGACGTTGTCATCGCTATGTGCAGTCTTTTGTCATCTCCAGAAATAAGTTATGATTCGCATGTGTGCTGCTTTTTTTTATTTTCTTCTCTCTCTCTCCCTCCCTCTCTTTCTCTCTCCACCAAAAGTTTTAACTTTCTTAAAATCATATTTTTGTTAGATAAGTAAGCGATACTGCGTTGGGTGCAGAGAAAAAAAACGGAATTTATTTTTAACTTTAGGCTTATATTAATAGGCAAATGAAAAATTATTGTGTAGATAAGATTGTGCTGAAATTTTAATTTTTCTCCGAGTAAAAAATATCTGACAATTCATCCGCCAGTATATATCCTATCTTTGCTTGAATAACCTTAGGCAATATCTTTTAACTTTTATCTAATATGAAAAAAATATAAGTTCACGTTTTTAGTTTCGGTTTTTAATTTTACGCAAAACATTTTATTTAATCTTATATACTGATTTGGTTGAAATGATAATATATATTAAGCACAGACACACATATATTAAGCATAAATATAGTCGTTCTGCGTATAAATCTTATGTATACGATATTTCAAAATAAATATATCGAAGAGTTTAAAATAATTTTTGTATTTAAATTGGTCTTTTAATCTTTTTTGCGGTGACTTTTCCGAATTCATGGCATTTCTTTAAAAGGGTGTAAACTTTTCTAGATTAAAATGAAGAGTGTGCTTATCTGGAAATTTAAATTAAATTAAATTATATATAATGAGTTCTACTAGTCGTTCAAGTTTCACTGTATTAACAATTATTCTTATACATTACTGAGATTTCACTGACACCAATACTAAGAGTGAAGACTTAGACTTATAATACTAGAAGTGAAAGGTCTCGCTTTATATTAATAAGATCGTAATATATTTTCATTAGTTATTATATTGCGTAATAATCAGTTTACCTAAAAATATTGATAGAATAATAACTCATTATTAGTGATATTTATATATTACCGTATGTATTATATCGATATCATTATAAGCTTGAAGAAGCACTTTATGCGCTCATTTGTTATATTTTGCACCGTTTATTGTAACTTCTTCTCCGTCATAGTATGATAAAGAACATTCGCTGCAGGGACTGATGACCATTAATGATGTCGGACATGCAATTGATTACTTAAAGAGGAGTGAACCACTTTTGCCTGAAGGGTCGTTAGAGGAGAAAGAATATATATATACATACAGCTATAACAGGTAAATCTTATTATTTTATTATAGATTGCCAGCGAAAAAAAATATTTATTTGGTTAAAGAATAAAAGCGAGTTATTTACTGTTTACCCGTAACTATATATATTCTTAAGGCACATTGGGCTATAGCAAGATAAAAAATAAAAATATCTAATAATAAATGAAAAAAAACAAGAAACATTCGGATCAAAACCAGAAAGATTTAAATTTTGTTTAGGATTTATGTCCCAAAAATAACTTATTAGGCTTTTGGAATAAGCTACAGATGTTTATTAAATGTCTTGAAAAATACTGTTCACTGTATTCGACAATATCGGAGTCAATAGCCAATAAGAAATAAAATGTGTGCAAAAGTTTTTTCTCTACTTAATATCAGAATATTTGATCGCACGCACACACTACACAAGCTCAGAAAAAAGAATAAACCAAAAAAATTCTTATTTTAGTTTACCACACACACATATATATACACATACACTGCAGCTGCAGATTTTTATCCTGCTTTACCAAAATATGAAAATTTACTTCAGTTGCGTTTTCATCATCAAAAAGAAATATTAAATTAAAACCTACAAAATGTCCTGTGGTAAAACGACTCGAAATTGGAGCACAAAAATAAAATGAAAATTTAAATTCTAATTAGTTTACACTGAAAAGAACTGTTTACTATGTGCAGCAGCAAATGAATTATCATCGAATTTCGATTAATCAAAATTATTTCGTGTTTTATTTCTCATTTTCCAATGATTTTTTTAACACATTAGTTTTCACGTAATAATGTATTAATAAATTATAGATTAGTCTCAATAACTCTGCGCTCGAATAAATTTTTCGATTCGTGAAAATTGATAGATAAATAAAAAAAAGCAGTCAAATTACCATAAAATTTAAAATGCGTTAGAGATTACAAGAAAATTTTAACTCGAAAGAAATCAGAATAAAATATGTGGAAAAAATAAGAAAATTAATGGCCGATAATCAGATAGGATTTCATAACTGTTTGCACCGAACTTGATAAACATCCGCCACTCAAAAATGCATTATAGATCACTTTTGTAAAATTACTAATTTTAACTCGAATTCCCCTCCACATATAGATTGAAAGACAGGTCTGAAGAGCTGTTTTTATGTCATTATTATATTAATGTCGACGTCAATATCACTAAAATATATGGCGGCAAACTTTATTAGTATTAAAGCGCTTGAGTTTTTCCGAATGCTTTAGTAAATTCGTTCAATTAAATATGTGTCAATTAGTGAGAATTAAGTTTTACAATAACATAATGTAGAGCAGAATTGGCTTGTCTATTCTAATATCGTACATATTACATGGCCTTTCTAACGAAATCAATGCCCAAACAATATGTAACCGAGAAAACGTCACAACCATTCGTTTAATGCATTGACTGTAACAGAAAAGCCATGTAACATGTAAAAGTGGAATACAAATGCTATGTATGGTATAGAGTCATAACATAGCAAATTTAGTGAACAATATTTTTAATAAAAAATATTTAAAAAATGGATAGCGTTGAAATCAATCTAAATTATAAACTAAAATGTTTTCAAAAATAAATATTCTTAACAACTAATAATTATTTATATCATTTTGGATGTAAATATAATTCCTATTACCGTTATATTTCTAAATGAATAATTTTATGATGTTTTCTTTAACACACTCTTTAAAAAAATAATCGGTATGTTTACGTATTATACCTAAACTATTTAGAACTGGCCCATACATGGCTTCATAAGTTTACCTTAAGACACACTATAGATATAATAATACAGTACAATAGACAAAAACTAAAGCTTCCACTTTGTCAAATGAGCTAATAAAATTTTTTTACATCTCATACACCATCGCTAATACGCAACAATATATCATTACGAACTTTAGACATGATAATTAATCATATACGCTATTTTATATAATTAACAAATTATTATGGATGAATAAGCATAAAAATTATTAAAAAATTTTGTCTATATCTATCTATATACATATCTATGTACATTCTAAACTCTGTATATTAAAAAATATGAAAACTAAATATTTTTCCTAAATAAATCACAAATCTAATGTTTTCTTCAATCTATACTTATCTTCCAAACATAAAAATTCAAGATCATTCTTCAAAACACCCAATACCTATAATACGCGTTTATAAATACTTGCATTACAATTTAAATTCATCGCAACGTTTTACGAAATACGACCTGACATAACACCCTCAACTTATCTTTTTGAAACTCAAAAACAATTATTGCGTTTAACAATATTATATTATTTTAATTCAAAAAAAAAACAGTTTTTCCGCAGAACAATCAAAAAAGATTGCTTCGTTAAAAAACAGAGAACAACGAATTTAACATATATTAAATCCGCAAAAAATCTCGTTCACACACACACACAATATTAATGTACTGTACAGTGCATTAAAAAATCCGTAACACCTCGTGTGTCATCGGATTTGACACCTTTTAACAGCTTTTTCCAATGAGGGGTTTTTAGTTCGGTGTGAAGTATTACAATGCATTAACCTTTGTAACGAAAAATTTTTAAAATTCAAATCATGGCTAGGCGTACCTCCGCCAAAAAAAACGGAGGAGTGCCACAGAGAGAGATAGAGAAAGATCTTCAATCTCGTCAGTAATGAATTGGAAATCTAATGTTACGAAAAAATAATAAGTTACTGGCATTACTAGAACATTTCAATAGTGACGCTGTTTTAAAATGACCCCCAATTGTTTCCACTGCCCATATTTGGCTTTCTTAAATATGGGCTAAAATTACACACATGTGGTCAAACAATAAATAACATTTTTTTATATAAATCTTTTAAGTATTAGAAATACGTTTCAAATTAACGTGTTTTTCTGGGGGTATTATTTATGAAAGAATTATTTTGTTGTTTCATACGCGCTCTGCCTTAACATACTCTAATTACGCAATTATCTTCAAGGTGTGATACGTTTTAAATTATTTCGTTCAATTATTTTTAGCCTAAATTAATTATGTTTTCACCTCGCACTCCAAATAATAAACTGTGATTCGGCAACACACAAATGGTATCGCTATTATGTCTGCGCGAATTAATTTTATTGCTTCGAAAAAAGTAAGAAAAAAATTTGTTAAGCGGTTTGTGAATTGGGAAAAACAAAAACGAGAAAACGAAAATTTCTCTCGTAGTTCTCATTCAAAAATATTTAATCGCTCGTACGCTTAAAATATGCGCATTACTGGTGATAAAACGTAATTAAAATTTCAAATGATATCTACCATATTATGCGAATTTATAAATATTTATAAACTGTGTTTTTTTCTGCTAAAGAGGACACCGTTTAGAAAAGTTTTTTTCCAAGTTTACTCTAATCGGATCGGGTAATGCTAAATAAAAAATTTGAATGAGCGTTTGGCAAATATTTCAAGTGAATTGCATACAAATATGGATTTTCGCCACTTTTGAATTCTTGAAAATTGCGAAACGATTTAATTAACATTAGACAGTGAAACAAAAAATTATAATAATTTTCTTCTTTTTTTGTTTCGAATATAAAGGAATGGGAAAATTATTCTAAATACTACTGTAACACATACTATATTGCACTGTTCGCACACATAACACAATGAAACCTTGAATTATTCAGATTTTAAGCCATTTTCTTCCGAGCACACAACACACTCACAGATATGGCATTATTCTTTGCGTTGGCAAACACGCATACGAAATATCTTTGGCAACAAAACATCCTCTTTTTGTGTGTGTGTAATACAGTATTTCTCACAACAGTGCAAAAGTGTCTGACTGTGACTGACAGCGAGATAAAAATAAAAATAAAAGCTGCTCTTTGACAGAACGTCTTTCTCTCTCCTAATTCTTATCCGTTTCATCCTATTTAGTGTAATTCATTAACTTTTTTCCCTATCTCTCAGAAGTTTTCTTTCTTTTCAACGTTTTCCTTGAAAATATTTCTTTTACTTGTTTTTTCCACAACTTCGTTATGTAATTTATTTTTATGAATTTTAAGTATCTTTAGGGTATTCGTGTTAAAGTGTATTATAAAAACGACAATCAAGACATATATGCAGTATAATGCGTTAAATTAATTGCATCGCAGGCAACATTAGAAAAAATTAATGCGAATTTTCAGGTCGAGAATATCGTACTCGTTCGCACTTTTTTGCGATCAATTTTTTTCTTCACAATCTTCCCAGTTTTTTTCATACCCTTTGGATATTTTTTCAATTAAAAAATCAAACTCATTTGGTGTGCGCAGTAATAAATTGTGCGATTAATTTTTAAAACTAATGCCCATTAAAAAACCAAAACTTTTCAACGATTAATGAATAATGAACGCAAACCAAAAAGAAATACAGTGAATGGCAAATATTACACTTTATGTTTGGCGACATTATTATCAATTTTTTTCTACTCTGTTTCCGACAACTTAGACGAGACATCCGTTTACATCTGCTATTGTTAATAGCATTAGCCTGTATTCCGCAGCGCAAGTCATATTCGCTGTTGTGTTTCGGAGACAATAAAAAATGTATACGAAAAAAGAGACATTTTTATGTATAGCAGAAAAATCTTTGTATTGGTTTTTTTCTATTTTTTATTTCCTTGTGTGTGTGTTATGTGAGTGTGGCGAGAGATATCTATTACTGTAAAATAAGTTTATAATAAATTACCAATAAATATATAAAGAATAGTGTTATTTATTCGTTATCATACACAATGTCAACCTTTCTTTTTTTCTCTGTTTATCTGTTATACAGCGAGAGCGAGAGAGAAAGAGATACGGATAAAAAATGTGTGCCTTTAAAGAATGTTTCACTTTTATGCTAAAAGCAATTTTCATGACTGGTCATCGAACTTAAGTTTCGAGAGTTATGAACGCATCCAAACTCTACACTGCGCCGTATATAAGCTTTTAATTTAATGCTATTCCTATTTATACACCACTCTGTGTGAATCAATTTTAAGCTCCTCTTTGATTAGAATTTTTTTTACTAGTTTTTTTGTTTCTAATCAAGCTTGATTTTTTATACCCAATAATTTTTTTCAATAATTACATTAATACAATTTTTAATATTGGAATTAGATTTTGTTGGGCTTAACCATATAAAACTAGATTGTATGCCACAACATGAGCGCAATAAAAACAAATCCACATTATTCCCAATTAAACAAAGTACTTATTATTACATATTAACAAATTGATAGAGAACAAAAAAATTTTATTGGATCAAAAAAATGAGCTTAAGTCTAGATTTAATCATGAAGTTTTTTTACGTACACCAAATAAAATTTATTAGCATGTAAATGACAGTGATTTACTCGCGTATGGTATACTGTATACTAAAACCCGATTATACTCTTTAAGTGTTGCGTACAATTTTTGTTGACCCTTCACATGTTTCCCATTGCTGTTTTTTAATGTTTTTCAATTAAAGTTACCATCTTCCTTTCAAGTTTCCGTTTACTGGAAACATGTTTTTACAGCAAAGATTATGTTTCAAAGCGGACCTATATTTTACAAAAATTCATTTAAATGTTCGCCTTTAATTGGTCGAAATGCTTTTAAGAATCCGTTTAATTTTTTGACTTTCAAGATTTTAGATACCAACCATAAACTTCTATACATTATGTGAAACCTTCATTCAATATAGCAAACAGATTCAAAACATGAATTATGAGATACGAATATGAATTTTTAATAGATAAAAAGCCAAACATAAATTGAAAGTCATTTTTTTTTATTTGGAAACAATTTCTGCTTCCATTAGTAAAATTTTTTCTTTAAATTATCAGCGGATAAATGCAACGATTTTCCGCACTCACATCCTAACACGACCACCAATGAGGTCCTAATGGCAGACACATCATGATTTACCAGGATATGTGCCACTAAATTCCTCTAATCTCTAATGTAAATTTAGCAAATTAAAAGCAAGCAAAATAAACAGTGAACAGTGCTGATAAAAATATTTATTTTTCTCGAAAACAGTTAGTTAAATATAGCCCCAAAATACCATAATCTTAAATTTTATTTTCAGTTTTAAGGGGGGAAAAGCGAAAAAAAGATTTCTTTTTTTGCTAACAAAAATATTGACTATGCGTTTTTTAAAAACAGAAATAATAATAAAAAAGCAAAATCATGTTTTCTAGCATTCATAACATATTAAATCTGTTAACCATAAGAACGTTCGCTGAATTTTAATGAACGCGAATTTGCGGAGAGAGAGAGAGAGAGAGAGAGAGAGAGAGAAGACAAAAATGTAATAATTATAACTTAAGCCCTAATCTTTTACTTTTTTACGAGAAAAATAACAGAAACGAAAACTTATATTCATTCGTGTTCCAGTTTTTCCAAGAAACACAGAGCGTTTCAATTTACCACTCGTTTCTTTCAGAAAAGAAATGAGAGAAGAAATGGGCAGAACCGATGCTGTGAAGCGTTCGAGTTAAAATTTTCGTATAGCCATAATTTTGAGGCGCAATATGTGTGTACAAAACATTACTTTTACGAGTTGGCATTTATTTTGCCACAAATAAGTCGAAAAACTGCGCCAATTGCCTGTCAATTTATTTACACTCAATGTTCAAGCTATTAAAATAACAGCAAGAAAAAACTGAAACTACTCATAACACACACACACACACACACACGTACTGTATAGAGTTTTATATATATATATAAACTGCTGGCGTAAGATGTAGAAAAAAGTTGATGCAGAAATGAGCAAAAATAACAAATTTACTTGTCTATACTCTCCCTGTTTGTTGGGTGTAATATAGGGATTTAGATTTGAATCCTATTCTGAGCCTCCCCTTTAAATAATACGCGATTTACGCTTGTCTGACATACCTTTTTAGAGCGATCTAAAAAATGCGTTCACTCACTGGTAAGCATGTATATTTTTACAGTGATTGCTCTCTCTCTCTCTCTCTCTCGCCCTTTCTTTGCTCTTTTTAAGAGAGAAACATTTCAATCATGACTTACACTCAACTGACGAGATATATGAAGGGATTATTAAAAACAGATGAAAGAAAAAAACAGGCATCACATCTCAAAAAAGAAAGAAAAAATTGTTACAAATTTTTCTTTTTCATTTTCGCGATGAACTAATTTCAATGAAGAGAGTTGAGAAGAATAATGTTTCAGTAACGCAGCAGCAGCAACAAAAAAAATTCATTTAAAATAAAGACGACACACTTTATATCCATATATTGTTACTCCTTTTTTTCTCTCGACTTTTATACTGTATTTAAGAGTTTTTCTTCTTTGTTTGTCACATTGCGATACAGCTTCGCAATGTTTCATAGAGTTTGCAACAAAATCTGTTCTCATCAGTTATACTAGAAAAAAGTCTATTTTTTATTTTCTCCCTCTTCTCTATTTTTTCTTTTAGTTGGTAAGTGTTGTCGTAGCTTTTTTCTTTTTCAAAGTTTAAATTTGAGTTAAATCATGATATCAGTGTGTGTATGTGTACGTTGCTGATGCTTTAGAGTCAGCATTATTTTAGTTGGAAAATCAATAAATTGTGAATTTTTCATTTATATACGCACACCCTTAATACAACTGACTAGCAATTTATATATAATATATAAGCAGTTTTATACAGTCTCTCTCTCTCTCTCTCTCTCACACACTCTCTCTCTCTCTCTCTCTCTCTCTCACTCACTCACTCTCACACCCTTTTAATGGAATACAATAAGAAAATATTCATGGTTAGAAAATTTTTCTGTTAAAATGCTATTCTAACTCATAAGCTAGCAGTGGCTTACTCTGTCAGAAAAAATCTTATTCGAAAAAAATTTAGGCTAACTATTTCGTAAAATTATTTTTCTAACTGCATGTTAGGAAATTGAGAATCAACATTAATGTTGTTATAATTCAATACTATTGAGTCAAAAGCCGCCTAAATATAGTTAAATTACGAATATTTTATTTTTAATTTTTCAATTAAAAGATAAAATAACAGAATAAAATTCAGAATATTGCACTGGTATTTGTTTTAAATTTCGATGTGCGCTAAAATATACTGTAAGCAGTACGTAGATAAATATATAACAGTACGAATTTTCCAATTATTTGTAAGATATTCTTTGAAAATTCTCTTATTTTTGCAAATCTTTAAAAACTATTTTTCAATAAAGACTGCATTAGTGTTCCTAAAAAATCAAATAAAGCTTTAGCTAAATATATTAAAATGTTTGCGAGACGGCGAAGGTATAACAATGTTTTCTCTACAGTGATAACAATTTATTTCAACCAAAAGCAATTTATTTGTTGCATCTTTATATTAACATTATTATTTTTTATGATCTCCTTTTCATGCGAAACATTATTATTATTATTATTCTGTTTGAATAAATCTATCAAAACATAACTTTTATTTTATTTTTCTTAACAAGCATTACCGTATATTTTATAACAACTATTCTATATGAAAAGAGAGCTTCAGTATGCAGAATATAAGTGGAGAAGCTATACTGTACTCTCATTATGAGACAAAAACTTAAGCAAATATAATTGCATACCAAAAAACATACATATATAGTGGCTTAAGTTTTTGATTATTCTTGGTAACGGTATATGATTTAAATATCCGTTGATTTTTTTAATGACAATAGTTAAAAGATTATAGTCCTTAAAATATTTTAAACTAAACAAAGTAATATACACGTTTTATATAAAAAGTTCCAAGCATTGCGAAAATAAACGCGAAAATATAAAATATATTTTTTTTGTAAACAATTTTAAGTACATATCTTATAAAATAAATCCTGATATGTTAAGACATACAAGTACTGTATATGTATAAAAGTTTACACCGAATAAGAGGATTCTCTTTTTTTATTTAATGTCTGCTTTATCTCAAAACAATTCACTTTAAGCTAAATCTAAAATTCGTTTGGAGATCCGAAATTCCTTGTTTTAAGCTTTTTATTCAATTCTTGTAATTCTCTCGCGCAAAAAAAGCAAAGAATCGAGTGAGTGAGTGTTAGTGAAAGAGAATGGGGGAGAAATATACCGGGTATCGAGTGTGAGCGAGATTGACTTGCAAATGGTTTCAATACTAGTGAAGCGTTTCCTTTGCAAACTCAAACTTGGCTACAATGGTTGTCGAGATCGAGCGGAAAAAAACGCCACGTTCTATAACTACATAACTAAGTTTAGGTCTATTGGAAAACTGCTGGGGATTGCGGTGTGGGATCTGTTTTTGACGTCTATTGCAAATGTATTTAACACGGAAAAACATTGAGGAGAGGAGAGCCAAACGTAGAAAGCGAGTGATTGAGAGCACAACAAATTTTTAACGCCAAACCCATTCCACCCAATAAGTTATATTAATTCGTAAGTACACTTCAGGAATTAAAACTCTATAAAGTATTTATGCATTTCTTCTCGTATTTTTTTCGGCAACTCATTTGCGCTTAATTAAAATTCATTATTATTACCACGGAATCAAATTTACGAGCTCATCAATTACCGCCGAGTGTCTGTATGTTTCCCTATTTCTCTCAGTGTGAAAGCGATTGTGTGAGTGAGTGAGTGAACGGCCATAAAATTAATTTGTGTGTGTTTATATAAAATACATTATTTATTCGTGCGAGAACTTTATTTCTGCCTACTTTCTTCGTCTTCTACTTATTTTTTCGTTCGGCATTATGTGCAGCGCACGCATTTAATCAAAACCGAAAGAAGTACATCGCGAGAGAGAGAGAGAGAGAAGAGGGGGGATGGAGAGAAGTGAGAGTTTGAGTGAGTGAGATGTGAAGCGTAACTTAAATGTTAAGCAATGCTTATAAGCTTACTTTGCGCTACTTATAGCGTATATATGCATGTGGTGTAGCATTTGATGGCACACACAAAAAAGCACCATTTGATGGGATGAAGCGACGACCGAAAAGCAAATAGCAATGGCAGCATCAAAACAGAAAAATAGTGGATAAGATGGCAAAGTCGTCATATCCGGATTTAACTCACTGTTGTCGTTGTTTCGCTATCAAACCTCTGGTAAACTGTATATATATGTATAGCGCGTCACAACGAATGCCAGTGTATTTAAAGGATGCTAATAATGACCGCATTATCTTCTTTAATGCAGCGCTAAAAACGAAAAGACTGCTACTAGTAGTACAGTATTACGATTATTATTGTTATTAACGTTGTTATTTGACAGCGCAACGCATCTCATCGTAAAAATTGCTGTGTCTGCTCTCTTTTATATTATTTTTATTGTAATTCAATGGTTCGCTATTCTTTCGCCTCTTTTCATACGAAATAGATAAGAGGGCGAAACTCATTTATTTTAATAAAATTTGTTATTAATTCATTTCGTTTTCGTTTTCATTTCGATGGTAGTAAAATGCGCATAAAAACTATTCGAAACAATGCCTTACTAATCTTGAATATACAGTAATGAAACACTTTCATTAATTAAGTGCATTTCTTCCATTTGCATATCATTTTGAATTTTAAATTACCCTCAGTTTTACCCGTATTGTCCGCGGGCAATGTCGTCAAATAATCGATAGTAAAATAAAGAATTTGATTGATAAGAAATTTGAAGTTTATGGCTGTATTGTTCAAAAAATTCTTATTTGAAAAGAATTGTCATTAATTGTAATGCACTATAAAATTAAATTAACCAAATGTTTGGGTAATTTAATAAAATAAAGTGATGCTTTTATAAAGTAGAAAAATGGATACTTTAAATAAATAATATGAGAATAAACATTTCAGATAACTTTTTATAACAACCTTCAATTATTGTCGAGTTTGAAACGTAAATATAAACTTTCATGTAAATTATTTTTGCAAATACAATCGATGAAAACAGTCAGATTATATTTAGTATTGCAAAAGAATAAAAATCTAGACTATAAGAGGAGAGATAAGAACGGGGAAAAAAGTTTAAATTCTAACAATTTAATATCAAATTCTTGCATTTATTTCTCTTTTATATAAGCAGTAAAAAAAGCAGATCTACCAGTATTGTAATACAGTATTTATTCGCATGACTATAACCAATTCTAGTATTTTTTTCTGTGACTGGTAATCGTCAAACGAAAAAAATATCGATTGGACGTCAAGCACGACATTCATCGATTGATTGCACTCCAGTAACTATAGAGTCATCAGTTTTTATATAACAATATGAGAGGCGAATAAAGATATTGAAGAAAATGTAATAAAAAGAGAGTGAAAGAGAAACGAGAGAATCGTTTTATTTTCTATCTGACAAGTATTTTACATAAATCTGATTACATAAATCAAAACATATATCTCTCGCTCTTTTCTTTTTCGTTCCTCTGAAACGTATAATTAAAAAATCGATAATAAAAACTCATTGCATTGGGAGTATACGCGTAGTGTATTATATGCGTGTCTCTATTCGTTTAGTTATTCCTTCTTCTCTTCTTTTGTTTTTATTACTTACTAGTTAAGTAAATATTATGACAATTTTGATAGTAAAAAATTTAATTAACAGTAAAAATAAAATTTGTCATCTTTCGCGTAATAAGCGCATAAAGTTAGTTTATTTTTTTAATAAAAATTTTTCTTACTTTTAATGATTGAATCAATTTTGTTTCTTCTTTTTAATTTAATAAATCTCGCATTTATTTTAGCGACAAATGTGTGAGAGAGAGTGAGTGAGCGAGTGAGTGAGAGAGGACGCTTAACAAATACCATGCTTTATACATAAATATAAGTATTCAATTTGCGTAATAATTAGACATCGGATATTTGGGATAATATCAAAAAATGATAAAATTTGACTTTACATACAAATTTTATAAAACATTTAATTTGTTCTCAAATTTTGGAAATTTGAACATAAAAATTAAAAATAACCCGTGTTTATTAGAACAAAACTGTAGATTTAGTTATATTTTATATACAATTTTGGTTAATTGGTTAAATTACATTTTTGCGAAAAATAGAAATATATAAGGTAAAATAATTTTAAAAAGAAAATAAAACTTTATTTGGTTTATTTTAAATTTTTTGATAAATTTATATTTAATACACGACAGTGTACGTATATTTGACAGACAATGTTTCGACCAGGGTGTCCCAGAGGGAAGGGTCTGGATGGGGTACACCCCATAAAAATCTTGTCATAAAATGGCAATTTTTTCATGAAAATGGAATTTTTATGCCGAAAAATAAAAAAATTGTCGCTAAATTCCGATGAGTTTGACCCAATATTTCTTATTCTTTGATATATATCGTAGCGTTTGATTAAAATTAGTTTTAATCTAAAAAACAGAACACTTTTGTTAAAAAATAACATTTCGTAAAAATTCGATGAGTTTTTTATATACTAATTAACTTAATTAATATTTTGTTTTGAGATAAAACTCTAAACAAATAAAGCAAGTCATTCTACATATGAATTATTAATTAAAAGTTTATTTTTATGATGAATGTATAAATATTTAAGTTTAACATCAGTATTACTCTTTTGATAATTAAAATCGATTTCATTAAATAAATAACTATTATTTTTCCGAACAAAATTATTTTAATTTATTTTCATAAAACTTATTGTTGCATTAAATAACATTTTTAGCTCACGTTAAAACAATCGTGTTATCGATTTAAAGTGTCCCAATTTTTATCGAATAACGACTCCTATTAGGCATCAAAAGATATATTTTTATTAAAAAAAAATTTTATGTAAACATTAATAATCCAAAATTATGTAAACATATTGAAAAATCAACGAGTTTCCGATTTTTAAATCAAGCTCAAAACGAATCGTGTCAAAATATTCTAAAAAGTGTCAAATATTCAATAAGTAAAATACTATTTAACAAAAATTTTTAAGACAGTGTTTTGTTTTTAACGTTATATATTCTATATGTTTGGAGCAGTCTCCGAAAACTCCAACTATATAATATAATAACGAGATCTGTCATCATTTCGAGTGCGCATGCGATACTATGCAATAGAGTTATTATGCATAATAGCATTTACATACCGTGTATTTAAAATAAAACTTTAGTGTGACGTCATATTTTTATATGTAAAACAAGGGGGAATGTGACGTCATAATAAGGTTTTATTTTAAATGCACGGTAGTATATTCACAATAATTGCTAGAAATGGGTTTATTAAAATAAACAATACATGTCCAACTTATTTAAACACGTAAAAACGGGTTTGTGTTCAATTGATTCGTGAGCGTATGCAAACGGGATAATAAAACTAGTAATATTGAATAATTTGACAGTTATGTAGATATTTAACCATATATATTAATATACTTTATATGTATATACATTGAATGTTTAATGTTTACATTACAACTATTTCTTAAGAACAAATGGTAATAATTGAAAATGCAATGAACCATAAAATTTTTTGACATAATTTTTAATTAATATATATAAATAAATATATATATATTACTTCTTACTCGTTAGCATACAAGTTAGATCAGAGGTTCTCTAACTATGGTTCGCGACCCAAAACATGGTCGTAGAACTAATAATTTGGGTTTGCCGTCTTTTTTGAAATTACCATTAGTTGTGGGTCGCAACATAAACTTGACATTTTAAAAAGGATCTATTAGGACATCAAGTCTACTCGTACTTTTTATAATTGAAATATAGATCAAAATTAAATGTTGAAAATGATTTGCCGTTAGCCCTATCGATATATTGATCAAAATATGAATATATTACGTGCTAAAATGCATGAATGTCATTCTCATTAATTTTAAAAAATAAAGATTTGAAATTATGGGTCGCAGAAGAAGTTTTTTCGAAATTTTGGGTCGCTTAAAGAAAAAGCTTGAAAACGTGAAAACCGCTGAATTAGATAAATATTCATCTTAATGATTCAAGATATAAATGGTTAAAATGCGAAATAAAAATAATAAAGAATCTAAAATGGATTTCTATGATAATCAATCGGATCACTATATCCGATATATAATTATACTTACAGTTAATTGGTAATATTATGCGTTTCCGAATATTTTTCGTTGTTGTCTACAATTCGCAATTAAAGAAATATTCCGTTCGCGCATAATATTCTCCTCCGGTTCTACTATTTTTATTCAATTTTGCTCTTTCATTGTAATGTTAATTATTTTGCGCTCAATCATTCCGGCTGCGACTCAAACATCGAGTCCTCCGCATTCCCACGAGAAATCATTTAATTGTAACCGAGTTTATTAGTTTTACCCTTTAATTGGTCACTAAGAGATTATTGATTTTGATTAACGAAACGCTATTTAAATATCTACTGATTTTGTATCCATAGATATTACAACTTAGAAGATAAACTCAAGAATAATAGACTATTACCTAAAAATAATTTCCTCGTATTCAAATAGCGTGCCATAAAAAAATATAATGCTAACACTTTTTAAGATTATTTAATTAATTCCGTAAACATTATTATATTCTGTTCAAACAGAATTATTGTATGAGTGAAATTTCTATAACTGTTTACACATTAATTGTTAGTGTACTTTATTTGAGTATGAAATCTTTTTATATTTTATTTTTAAATCGGCGTTCTTAGTTAAAAATAATTATTAAACGCAACAAAAAACTTTTGAAAGCTTTTACATGTATTTATAGATTGCTAATCCTTCTCGTTCTTGAATTTAATGTTCTAATATAGTGTTTTATTTTGTTGCCGGATGGAAATATAGGTTTACTAATCAAAATTTTAAACAAATTTAAGAGTATTATTAGTCAAAAACTGTTTGCCGCTTATTCCGATATATTATAATGCAATATTCTTACATTCATTTTTAATGTTATAGAAATTTAATGTTTTCTCAAAAAATCGCTATGTTTTCAAACATTTTGTAATTTTTTAGAAAATGGAAGATTACTAAAATGTATTTAAGTGTTATTATGCTTCACTTAAATGTCTCATTAACATAGTCTAGCAATCAATATTGATTATCGGTTAATCCAAAAAGTAATTTAGTGCGCATCGCTTAATAGAGAATAATAAACTTAATGCGAAGTTAATACGTGAACAAATATTTTGCAAATTTTATCGCACAAAAAATTAATATAATAAATATTAAGCACTATTCTTGGTTAAAACAATAGTAAGGCAGAAAACAGAGATAACAATATTAGCGAATGATGCACCAAAAAAAAGTCTCTGTTGCCAACTTTAATGTATATAAATTCACTGTTTTCAGCTATACATAATTGTGTGTACGATGGAAAAAGGATAAAAGGTCTTCGCGTTCGTTCTCGTAAGATAACTGACATTTATTTATATTTATTTGCCATTTTATTGCATTGTATTTCGCTTTACACTAAGCATTATCTCACTCTTTCTTCACTTCTTTGGCTAAAATAATAAAAGATACATTTTGTTGCTGTTTCTTGTTTTTTTGCCACACATTTTCGTAAATAATCTTATTTTATTGATGCAATAAATTATTGAATAATTAATGCACATTATATAATGATAGAGATTCGCTATTGTTTATATCTCCCTCTTTTTCTATTAATTATTTATCGGACAAATTTTTTTGCCACCACATTCTTTCACTTATTGTAATGCGAAAAGCCATTAACGGCGAAAAACCGTAAGTACTTTCTCTCGTATCGTCGTCTCTCTCTTCTATCTTCTCTCACCAATAAAATAAACTTTTTTCTTACTTAACAATGAAACAGTAAAACCTATAAATATATCATCTATTTTGATCATTAAATATAGCGAAAAAAGATGAAATATAGCTTTCAGTTTTTAAATCTATACTTTAAACTATATCTTAGAAAGTTAAAGTTTAGTCAATTTTTTCTACTCTTTTACCTCCTCTTAAATCCATCGAAAAAAGAGTAAAGTATTGAAGAAGATGAGAAGAGAAAGAGAAGAAGTGACTGTTCTTTTCTTATTTTTTTTTAAAAAAAACTTTTTTCTTCACATTACAGCTTAAATAAATATTACGTAAAAATTTTCTATAAAATGCTAGTATATTTTTCAATAAAAAAAGTTTGTTCCGTATTTCATTCTTGCGCTATCAATCCCTAAATTGACTTTCATTGTGTTGCTCGCGGGTGTTCACTTTAACTTAAACTTTTCGCTAACGATCCGCGATCTCTCGGGATTTTGAAAGCAAAACTTTGATCCAACTCTGATCCGACAACAGCAGTAAAGAGTGAGGAGAGAGAGAGAGAGAGAGAGAGAGAGAGAGAGAGAGTCACGGTGAATGCAAGTGAGGAGTGAGTGAATGATAGTCGAGAGTGAACTAAAAATTTTCAGGTCGGGTTCTGCATCATGATTATGATTAACATTACACAACTAAGGGATTATTTTCTCTTTTTCGTAGCTACGCTCATATACAGACTGTATATTTGGACTTTTAGTTTATCTTTCTACTTTTGCCCTCTCCTTAATAAAGCAGATCCAATTCAGTTGCTAAGCTAATATTTTAAAAGCGTGCACTAAATTTCACTCGTCCTTAATGTCATATAATAATGCAGTTTCCGACTCATTCTATTGCAGTGTTAGTATTTGAGTAGTAACTTACAAAATAGTGAGCGAGAGTGTATTTGCAAATTAATATCATACAGTTTTTAAAGAACTTTTTGCTGTATATATATATTTACTAAACCAATCAGAAAGATAAATATTTATTTTTTGCATAAAAGTGTTTTATTTGATTAAAGCTTTTTTTCGCATTCATTCAACTCATCCTTTAAAACAAGCGAAAAATACATTATTAGGCTAAACGGGAGACCGAGAAAACAGCGCATTATCCCTTCGCATAATATTTTGCAAATCGTGGAACAAAATAGGGAACATATATGGATACGTGATTTTGCATATCGATGCAAATGAGAGAGAATACAGTTTTTTTTTGAAAAAATACCAGTTTAATATTACACACTTATAGAGTGTTTCCTACCGAACAAAAAAGAGCCTAAAAAGCTTATCTTATTTGATGGCATTATATCTTTTCCTTCTTCGTTTTTTTTCGCTGGCAAATATATTTTATATTTTTGCATAATGTCATTATTAGGCATAAAAATGTGAATCATGGCTCTTTAATAGTATTTTTCCCGTTTTTTCTTTGCAAATTCAGAAAAGAGCATTACTGTGTGCTGCGTCTGGGATTAAACTTGAGCTTATAAATACGACCTTTGAATTTAGCAGCATTTTTAAACCTCACTTATAATAAATAGATAAAAATAAAATATATTCCTATTTAAATGGCTAGAAATAAGGCTTTGATAAAAAAATTGCTTGTTTGCATAGTTATTCTTATTTAAAAAACTTGAAACGAAAAAATAACTGCTTCTTTCATCCAATTATACTGAAAAAGTACAGTAGTTTGCGTTCCAATACTTTTGTCAATAATTTTTATGATATGTCGTCACTTAAAAGTTTTTCAAAAGTATTATTCTAAAAAGAAATAGTTTACATTATATTTAAATTTATACGAAAAGATAGAAAGGAAAATGTAGTTTTTTATTTTGCGAATTTAGTGAATAACAATAATACTCTCTTTTATTTATTTTAACTTTGACGGATTCGAATTTACAAAACGTTGCTTCTCTAAAACTATTTTTAAAATAATTTTAAACGGTTGGTGTATTAAAAATAATTCACGATGAATTCGCTAAACGTGTTTACAAATTTTAATTTATCGAAATTTAATTTGTATGCGAGGGTTCGAATTGTATAGAAATTCTATTAAAAGAATTCGCTCAAATGACTAATAACATTGCAAAATTCAAAGTCAATTCAATGAAAAATTGAAATATGCGCTTTAGTATAGTAATGCGCTTACATTTTCGAATTAGACGCTAAAATAATTTTAAGATAAGAAAACTTATTCATTATTAAAGTTTTTATATTTTCGTTGTTTGAGCACATTTAAATCTTACGTTCTTATTCTTCTGTATCACTACGTTTGTATTCGAAATTATTCTTGATTTAAACCTCTATCCCAAAGCAAACTATTGCGCAAAAAGTGCTAAAAAGTTAGTTAAGTTTTAGCAAACATTATACAAAATTAACATAAAACTTCAAAATATGTGCTTTAAATTATTGAAAAAACAAAGCCCAAAATTAGCTGTCGAAACATCTCTATTAAATTAAAAATAATTTTGATTACAAACGTTGTGATACAGAAGGATAAAAAAGTTAGATTCGAAACTTAATTAGTTCTAAAAAACTAAATCAACAAAATCAGAAATAATATTTGGCTGCAAAAAATACAGTGACCCCTGTAGTATACATTGAAAGGGAAAAAACAATATTTTTGGTATACGGTTTCACCGTTTCTCGGTATCAATTCTATTATATGCCATTTGATATTTTCGATCCGCAAGACTTGCTTTCCTCTCGCCATTCCTTTCTTTCTCTCTCGCTTTCGCGTAACGAGATAAATACGGGCACTGACCAAATAAATGCTCATTCATTTACCATCTCTTTAGCGATCACTCCCTCAATCAATCCAGCGATAGTTTGTTTTTAACTGAGAGACATTGCGCTATGAAATCACTAAACCAGAAAATAGTATTCCGTTTGGCTCGAGAAATACAACTGGAAACACACATAGCAATACGAATTGCTAGCGTAATGCACGCACCAAACCGTTTGTTATATTTACGAAATACGGCGGAGTATTAAAATAATCTTCACTTTACGCGCAATAAGATCGGAGAAGTAAAAGACAAATACTCTTTCGCAGTGTTTGTATGTCTACTGTCGCACTTGATTTTATATATGCCTACTTTTATCCAGTCGAGAGTGAAAATATTGAGAGTCTTTGGCTGCGAAATCTTTGCTTCTGTTTTTTTCCTCTCTATTAGTGCAGTCAAATATAAGAATAGAAATAATTGTTTTTAACCAACAATTTTGTTAATTGTTTTGGTAGAATTGTTAAATGTTAATTGTTTGTTAATTTTATCTTTCAGTATACGAATTGTTTTAAAAATATTGTTTAAAAAACTTTTTTTTAAAAAAAGTTTATTAGAATAACGTACAGTAAAAACCATATACTGTAATTATAAGTTAATCAAAAGCTAAGGAACGGGATTGATGCGATTGTTGCGATTCCGCCCGAATTAAAAAGCATTAATTAAAATATATACTTTTATGCTCAGAATAGTTTCGACAAATACCGATAGTTTCAAATATAAAAGTAGATTACTTCTCAATTTCAGATATAATTTTTAAAATTTTAGGATCTCCTCTTCGGTGAGAAAAGAAGGGTAGCACAGCGAGCGCCTTTTTAAAGGTAGAGCTAGCATAAGTTAAAGCAGTAAATCTTTACTGTAATTTTAAATTAAGTTAAATAATATTGACAAAATTAAAATTACAATCTTTCGAAAGATACTGCAATTTTTTTGCACAAAAAATACGTATACTGAAAGATACATCAACCGAAAATTATTTTTTTCTGGAGAGAGAGAGAGAGAGAGAGGAAAAAATGAGTTTTAACTTAAAAATACTTTGCTTTTAATAAATATCTACCCTTAATGGAAGAGAAAGCTATATTTTCAGTTATATTTTTTAAAAATATAATAATAACAGTTGTACGAAATGATAAAAGCCCAAAATAGAAAAATAGATAATAAAAAACTGAAAATATATCGTGTACTGAACTTAAAAGCGAAAATATCTCCGCATTGAATGGGAAAAAAGTTATTTAGTGTTCAGAAAAAGTAAAAGCGAATTATTTCTCATTGATTTAATTTTCTGTCTGAGAATAGTGAACACACACGCTCTCCTTATGGTTGATGTTTCGCCATAAAAACGTTGTTATCCAATATATGTATCTTAAGAGAGAGAAAACTGCCCATTGTTCGGCAATTGATAATATTAATCGCCAGTTTAACTTTATTATCCATTTGTCACAAGCGCACACAAAATGCGATTTTCTCTAGTTTTTATCCCGATTCCCAATAAACAATAATTGCGTAACAATAAACATAACTTATATTTCTTCTGTGCGCCACCAAAAAACTAATCCTTTTTTTATTTGGGCCATCATTTTCTAAAAGTATATATATATTTTTTGTTTTGTTTGCTGTCTGCTGTGCTACCATTTTTATTTCGAGTTGATTGATGTCGTTTAACTGTTTGTATGTACGCGCAAGATTGCAACACAAACACAAAAAACTCGGCTTTTAATGTAACAAAGTTATAAAATGACATTGTATTAATGAAAGAAAAACGGGTTCATTTTTGACCCATTTAATGGAATTTAGTGAAATTTTTTTGTTTTGATGATTATTACAAGATTTTATTTGGTTCATACTGTACATTCACGCCGCGGCATAACATTTATTTTTCAACAAATGTTTTCTGTTTAGATGATGTTAAATTATTATTACACCAAAATGTGAATGCATTTTTCTTTAAAAAAATAGTTTTAGTTTATTACAACCAATCGTTAACTTAAAAACTGGTAATACGTATAATGCGTTATTGATTTTTGTTTTTTTTTCGTTGGTGAACCCAACTTATTTTTTATCTTTTATATGCGCTTTTTTTAGATGTACGCACACATACGAAAAAAGTTTATCATTAATTTAAGTGGAAATTCTCTAACGCACCCTAAAGTTTATTTATTGATGATAAATACCGGTACTCCTTTTTAAGTTAGTTAATATAACGATTTGTATTTCGCTAAACTCAAGAATACTTGATATCATTTTAAAAAGAATGACTCGAACAATAAAGAGCGCACACATTTCGCAAATTGCCTGATGGCGTACATCTTTGAATAAAAGGTACGCATTTGTGGATAAATATTGCAAAATCAATGAAAAAGCTAAAACACCCGATGAATGTAACGAAATAAGTTTTAATGGGCTGCGGTTACAATGTTTTTAAATCTCGAATGCCAAAGAAACAATATAAGGCTAATTTCGTTAGTATTAATTTATTGTATTGGCAAACAAATTGTTGTTAGATTTTCTGGTTTTTTTTTTGGTTTTTTATTTATCCACTTTAACCGAAAATTGCTTGATTGCACTACAAATTCTATTCAATTGTATCAATAATCAAATATTATATACCAGTCTAAGTCTAAACAATTTCTGTTTAACTAAAACTATTTCGCTAATGAGTGAGAGAAGTTCACTGTTTGCTAACAAAAGTAATTGTTAAACAGCAAAATGGTATGTCAACACAGTTTAGATAAAACTTTTGATTGCTGCTAATCTCTCTCTCCTCTCTCTCTCTCTCTCTCTCTCTCTCTCTCTCTCTCTCTCTCTCTCTCAGAGTTTATAACTTACAAAAAAAATATATCTTAAACTAAGTACAAAACCACTTCATTGTCTTATTTAATATTAAAACAATTATTATCTCTCGGAGTAACTGTCAATATAACTGAACGCGTGTGCGTGTATGCGTTCGTCGCGATGTTAGCGAAATAACGCCAGAGATTTCGGGTTAAATGCATTAATGTTCTGTCAGCGATTAATTTGTAAGCGGATATTACTGTACTAAAACTTGTATCAATAACAAAGAGAGTTTGCAGCTCATTAAGGATATACAGTTTAATGTATTGTATAGCATTAGTCGAAAGCGAATGTGAAACTCATATTAATAGCGTTGGATTTTTTATGCCACCACTACTAATACTGTTCACTACCAGATAAATAATGCCATTGCCTTCAGTAGATGTGTGTGTGTGTATGTTATTTTAGTTTTTTTTGACATAATAAAATATACGGTATACCAAGGTTTACTATAGTTGCGTTGCATGTCAAAAACTAACTTCACTTACTTTATTAAACATGTTGACATCAAACATAGTCCTTTGAATTATGTAAATTAGTTTTTTTATTGTGTGTGTGTATAACCAATTTTGTGTTCTCCTTATACTTTAAGCTTTTAGTAGTATCACAATTTGGTTTATAGGAAATGTATTTTTTTCTGTCTCGCTCTTTCTAATAAATTAAATTAATTTTTTTTGGCTTTACTAACAATAAAAATTTTACGTTAATTTTTCCATAATTTTTTATAGGAAAGTGATTGGATTTTTAATGAATGCGTAATCTTGGAGTCCAATATTTTGTGTAACTTAAACACACAAAAAAATTGCGGAGTATGTGTTTGGGGACAGAAAGACTTCTTGACAAATGTTTTAGTTTTTGTATGCGATTCACGTAAATTTGCATCACTGAAATTTTTTTACTTTCCTAAATTGAACGAAAATTTGAGTGAGCAAACTGGCGTTTACTTATCCTTTTAGCTAATGGATTTGATAAATGTTTGTTTTTTTAAGTTAGTCTTATCTATCCTAAAATATATGCGCTAACGAACCCATATCGTTTAAAATCAAGTTATTTGAAAGTTTATTGAAAACCCCAATTTGTGTTTCATTAATAATGTTTACGAAAGCTTCAATATAATTATTTTCGATAATTTATTATCAATAAAAATCAGTAATTGATTATAAAGGATAGCAAATACGATTTTTGCATATTTAAATATATATTTAATAAAAACATTTTTGTTGCTTTTGTTATTAGTTTAAATTATTCTCAATACCGTTGCAATTTCTTTCTTTTTAAAAAAAACGCAAAATAAAAATTTTGTGTCTGCATATAAATAAGTTCGGAATTAAACTTTCTCGAAATCTTTTGGATTTCAAATCGAAATATTTTTTGTTTTCGTGAAAACTCTTACGGTAATACTTGAATACTAAAATTGGAAACAAATCCGATATTTAAATTTTACTAAACTAAGCTTATATTTTTAAACTGAATGGTGACCTAATTATACGAAAAGATTTTCTGTTATTTTTTCCAATAACAAAACAAAATGTTTCATTCGTTGATTTTTTATCGCACACGAAAAAAAACTGTGAACGAAATACAGAAATATATTGTTCGAAAATTCAAGTATTATAGCTAGAAAAAAATGAAACAACAAAAAGATAAGGGGATCAATGAGAAAAAATTTTTTTATTTAATACAAAAAATTTTTTGAATAAAAGAAAACAGACAAATCAGTGCGTGTTTTGTTTCAAAATGGAATTTAGCCTTAAACTGTATTTTGTATATATTTTTGTTCTATAATTTATTTAAAATAAGCACTAAATGCTCATAAATATTTATCGATATTGATTTGGGAAATTTTTTTCTATAACCTTAATCTTCTTGTTTTTTTTTCTTCACTAATATCTGTTTTTCTGTGCCGTAATTATGGGTGGATATTATACAAATCCGTCAAAATCAACAAAATTTAAAACAGAGAATATTATGATTGAATTGAAAAATATATAAATTATTCATTTGTTATTCTAAAAAAGTGCTTAACAAAATATATATATATGCAATTTTTAAATTAAATAAATTTTGACAATATTATTGAATAAATAAACTGAACCCGAAAACAGTGATCTTTGAACTGTGCTCACTCTAAAGAAATAGACAGCACTAAAAATATGCCCAAGTTATCCGTATTAGACATGTCTCAAACGAATTCTTAGCGCGAATAAATATATATATATATATACAGTATATTCGTTCATTTCGAGTATGTGTTTGCATATTTTCAATCATCAAAACCCCTGTTGTGTTATAAGTGGGCAAAATGTTGACGCCATCGGAGAAAAAAGTTTGATGCCATCCTATGTTTTCTCATATTTTCTTCTTCTTATACGAAGCCTAAGCCTAAGTTTGCTGCCAGTTATATCACAGTTTGAATGACATGGCGATGATTGATCGCCATATACTTGTGTATATTTCTCCATTTAACGATTGAACCGATACAATACCGAAATCAAAGAAAGTCTATTCAAAGAGAAGAAGCGAACAACAAAAAATATTGTTATATAAAAGTTTTTTATACGTATAAACACTGTATGTCTGTGTGTGTGTGCGATGGTATTGTGCACATATTTCAAGCAAAAAGAATTATATGACCGATAGCAGTATAGCAAAAAAATACAAGAAAACGATATAAAGACGTGACAGATTATTTTGCGATTTTGCTTTTAAGAAATCAAGTCTAAAATATATTGATGTACAGGTACTGTATTTTTACAAACACAACTAGTAAGTTGAATCTAAGGGAAAAAAGTTTTTTTAGAAACATCTATAATGCTAATTTTGGAAATAAAGTTATATTTACGAAATTAATTTTTCAAATCCACATAATAGTTTTTTAAAATATTTTTTAAACTTCAAACGAAATAAATTTATACTTTTAATCGACTTTTAGTATGCGTATACATACATAAGGAAATGTTTTTTGTTTAATATTACTGTAAATTCAATTCCTTTTTTTCCTGATTCTACACACTCACACACACACATAAATTCAATAAAAGTTATGGCTGTTATTATTAATATTGATACTACTTTTCACTATTATTGTTATTATTATTATTATTGCTGTAATCCTCTTTTCGAAGAGATAAAAAAATAAGTCTCTAACATGAATTATCATTTTTTTCCTACAAAGTTTTTATTTGCATTTTTTTCCCTAAAAGATGTAATATAGAAAAAAATATGACGCATTTAGGAATACGGGTATATATAGTTTACATTAGTAATTCTTTTTCCTCTCGCTATATAACAGTCGAGCGATTTTATTCTCGCTTCGATACAAATATTATACATAAATAAGTAGAGCTGTTATGCGAGAAATATAACTTATATATTTATAAGCTCTATAATTGTTATCCATAAAATAACAATTTACATCTACGAAAGCGCAAAGAGATGAGATCAAATGAGGAATGTGATCACGTGAAAGCAATTGAGGATTAAAATTTCAGGATCCAACTTAGTAGTCATAATTCTAAAATGCCAAATATGGGTTGGAAGCTAGGCTTTGCGCAAAATTTGAACAATCGGTTTTGAAGAAATTGGGAAATTAGTCCTTGAAATATTTAATCACAGCGATTTTTCATTGACTCTTGTATTCCGGGCTAGTTTTGACGAATGATTACATTTACGTTGACTCTAGCTTCATAGTAACAGATCCAGATCTGGCAATCAATACAACTAACGAGTAGTAAGGCGTAAATTAAGCGAATTGAATTTTTATAACTGCCATTATTACCAGCAAATGATGTGCTTAATGAACGTGTGGCCAGAATAATGTAAACCACATTCGCAACGATTTCCAGTTCAGAATAATTGTCATCATATAATTAAAAATAGTGAATACTGATATATCACAGTTTAATAAACGCATAACGCATTTTTTAATTTAGTTATAAAATATATTTCGTAATACATAAGCCAATAAATTTAAGTAAATTGAGTGTACGTATATGCAAATTTTTCCTATACGCCCAGCCATTAATTTCACAATACACCCAGCTCTATGTGTCAGGTATTAAAAAAAGTGAAAAACATTGCATTTTGATCAACATTGCAATTAAATAGTATCGTGAGTGTTGACAAAAAAAACGCTGACCCGTTCGTGATTTATCTCAAGATTTCAAAGAATTATTTTTATTTTTTATTTCAGCATGTTTTTTGAAAAAATCTACAAAAAAATAATTCTATATAATTACGCCCGAGCTTTGATAAAGCTGTTGATGGGGTTTGCAAATATAAATAAAATGAAGAATCAATGCTAGTTCATAGAGATCTTTTTATTGGCATAGAAGAAAAATTTTGTACGATTTTTTATACAAAACTTTTTTTCATATATAGAATATTTATATATGTATAAATTTCCAAAGTAAAAAACTTATTATTGAATTTCGTATCATTAGGGCGTAACTATTCATGCGAATAAAAAAGATAAATTTATGCCACAGATATATCTATCCGGCGTTCAAATTCTCATTTCTCTCTATAATTTGATCGCGCATATCATTATTTAAATCTTTTCTTTGCGTGAAAAAAGTGAGTGTATACATTTGTGTGGTGTACACAATGATGGTTCGAGATATTTGTGCGAACATACATAATATAGAAAGTTTTTTATTTAGATTTTTAAATTTATTGCGAAACATTTTAAAAACTGATATATTGGTTTAGCACATCCCAGACTATGGGAGCGTGTCTTTTGTTAATGTATAACAACAGTACAATACTTTCCGTGTGGTGTAGAACAATATTTAAATAGTGTGAATAGAAAGTAAATTCAAAGAATTTCTAAAAGTTAAGAGTGGTTAGATGATTGCTTTGTATTCAAGATGTTGACGGGTAGGTTATTTCGTCCGCTTAGGGGTTATAGATTCTATAATGTGTATCTACTTTAAGTTAAATGTTTCTAACGTATCTATTTCGTTTCTTTTAAAATAATCGTATATAAAATACGTAAGAATGAAAGATTTTAATTTGGGTTCTGGTGCTGTTAAATCCTCGATTTTATTATAGCTTTTCAAATAAAATGTTTGCGATTGCAGGTTATTTTACGAAATTTTCTGTTTACAAGAAATCATAATTTATATGTTTCATAAAACGTAATCCGCATTTGGTTTGTTCTGAATTCTTCCCATTTCATTACAAAAATGTTTACTACTTGATTTATACAGTTCTCTAAGCCAAAGAACAACTAAAAACACAACCTAAGTTCACAGATTTTTATATTTTCCAAATCCAGATTGATATTTATCCGCTGAGGTCCAGATTTCCGTTTTGCAAATAATTTTAAGTTCAGAAATATTACCGAATTAAAATCATAAATTATGTAAAAACAGAGTGGTATTACAACTAATTTTAGTTTAGCTTTTTTTTGTTTAATTTTTTAAAATTTTGCTCATAAATTTAAGAAAAAAAATCCGAGACTTTTTGTTTCACGCACGCTATCAAAATAAATCAGTTATCAGGAAGTAAAATTCAAAATTTTAATCATTTAAATAGCCGACTCGTAAATTTATTAATGTATTATTTGATGAAAGTTTAATTAAAGATGTAACCTGAAATCATTATAAATACTATCTCAATTTTTTATAATTAGCATTCATTTAAACCATCCACGCGTGTAAAAACAAAATATTCATTAACATTGAGCCAAATAAAATTCACAACAAGACGTAAAAATTACATAACCATCAAAAATGTAAAATATATATGAACTCTAATTACAGGTCATTATAACTCAATCTACTGCAATCTACACGGGAAAAATGCGCTGCATATATCCGCGTGGGAATAAATTAAGTGCTCATAATATTATCGAAACTATTTTTTCAATTACCCAAAAACAAAACAATATCATCTGTCGCAGCGGTTGTTATGCTCTCTGCTATTTCATAATTGTTTGGGTGGTCCTCATTGTCGAAACAGATGCAATAAATGTTGCATATTTTTCGGAAATTTTAATTCGTGTTTAGGCACACAATTTCATGCATGTAATTTCTATGTAATAATATTACCTTCAAATGTAATTTGTATTTAATTCCATAATTTTTTCATAGATACATTATCCCAAAGTCCATGTACAAAAGATATTAAATTATATATAATTCTTCAATAAACAACTCCATTAAATTTTCGTTATCTTTAATGCGGATATTATGATTTAATTTATCGGCAAAATAAAACTTAGGTCTCCGTAAATTTCAAGTAACATACGCCTCAAATCTTCCAACGCCCTCAGGTGTGTTACACGCCGAACACGAAAGCGTTAAAAGCTTAATAAGTTTAATGCAAATTACTTGCGTAAATAGATAGATATAATTTATAGAAAGCGTTCTTTAAGTAAAATGCCATAAATTAGAGCTTAACGAAAATCATTAATTTGCCCAATAGCTTTGTAAAAGTTTAAAATTACAATGTATTTCTCGTTAATAATAATCAACTCGAGATAATCAATTTGGAATAACACAATTAAATTTTATTTAGTAATTAAGAAAATTTTGAGAAAATTTATTTTCTTTCAAAGCGTTTATATTTTCAAAAAATGACATTTAATGTCGGAAAATTAAAATAGACGGTATGCGCAAATTAAGATCTGTTGTCATCAATCTGGCAATTCAGGTATGAAAATAGCAGTAACAATATTATTGGCCATAACAGTGACGAAGTGGTTGTCGGAAATGAAGTGATTCATAGCTGCCACTGTTGTTATATTGAAATCGCGAAAGCGCTGTAAATTCTGTGCCAGGAAATTGTGATTGTGTACGGAAAAGTTAGTGCGAAGAAATACTATAACTCTGGATAAGAGAATGGTGTGAATCAAATATTGTTCAAACAGCAGCGTAGCCTTTCGCTACTATTTCAAGAATTTTATTTTTAAATATTCTATGATGCTGTAATTTTTAATCAATCAGTCGTTTTGTGGTGTGACACGTAAGTAAAAAGTCTGGTTTTATATATAGTTTGCCAACAATTCGAAACTGAAATAGTCGGGGAAAAAATAATAATTTAATTGTAATTCTGCTTTTGGAACCAATTAAAACGAGTGCCAGTAAATGGTTGGTTACGTCACGTTGAAATTCAATAAAAACTTTTAACTCCGCCAAAAAATGATTGCTGCGGCTTTCGCTTTTCTGCGCCGAAAAACTTTTTACACGCCACATAAAATTTATAGTGAATTAGTTTTTCGTCTGGAAAAAGGAAATTAAGTTGCATTTCATTGTTACCGTTTTATTAGTGCGCCATCAAATTTCATGTACGCAGAAATATCTAAATATAAAAATTGATGTCATTAAGTGGTAGTAAGTAACAGTACCGCTAACTGAAACAGAAAACGCATTTTTCTACTTCAAAGAATCATTTTTCGTCAGTCATTTTCTAAATATAAAACTTTGTTTTTGGTTTGTTTTGTTGTTTCGCTGCACTTTTAATGGAGTTTTAGGCTTTTTTGAAAACATTAATAATGGTTTTATTCATAAAACTTGTGTGTCTTTTATTATTTAGTCATTGTTCCGAAGTTTTGCCAAAATAATGGAATATATTGTGTATGAATTTATTTATGTACGGAATCGAGCACAAAAACTAGCATCAAAACGGTTATAGTTATATTAAATTTATAATGTTTTTTTTTCATTTACGAAATTTTCATTTTATTTTAATTTAAAAATAATTCTAAACAAAATATTAATGCAGGCAAAAATAGAAAACTATTTAAAAAGATTTTTAAAAAACGTAATGTAATATTTCGTATAGTTTTTCGGTTTTATTCAATTTTATTCCATTGAATTTCTAAATTTATGAAATGTAATTTCCTATTTTATCTTAAATAAGAAATTTACCAAATTTATTTTAGAAAATAGTATGCATTTTCAAAGTATGGTACGTTCTCTCCAAGTATGGGTTGTGCGCATTATACTCGAGAATCATTTAAAAGAGAAGCACAGAAGCATATATTAATATTAAGATATATTTCGATATAAATATAGCGATAAGTTATAACTTATATACTCTCTTGAGACGTAAAAACTGGAGCATCGAAACGCATTAAGATTACAATCAATTCGAAACGCAAAAAGCATTTGATGGTCAGAATCATTAGTGACCATCACTTACTATTTGGCCATTTATCATAACCAAATAAATATATGATATACAAGGGAATCGTTACGAAACATCGGTTATAGAACTAATACATTACAAAAACGTAGCATAACTTATATTTGTATTGAGTTTATTTTTTATACATATAGTTTTACTATATTTTACTGGATATTGACTTTATTTTTTCTTTATTATATGCAGTGTATTGAGTTATTTCTTATTATACTGTATAGTAAAATATATAAAACATTTTTGATATTAATTTTTCAATTTTTTTGAAGTTATACTTTTAGATTAATTTGTTTAATTTCTTGATTCCTTCAATAGGAATTCTATTATTGGAGTAAGTGAGTGAGAGGAGAGAGAGAGAGAGAGAGAGAGAGAAAAAAAATAGTAAAAAAGTCAATTAACTTTTCAGCTTAAAATAATATCAAGTTTTTTGTTTGTATTGAATGCGAGTTTGTTGTGGCATTAAATCGTGTAATTGATTTCAATTAAATTCGTTAACACTGGAGAAGATAAAAGCAAATAACGGCTGAAACAAATACTACTGATGTGTGAAAAGACAAATCGAAAAAATTCATTGAATAATGAGATGAACAGAAAGAGCGACAAAGAGATAGAGAAAGCTATCTTCTAAGAAATTGATACATTCACCAGTTTTATTCTTCTCTCTTTTTTATTCCCTTAATGTAAATTTGCATAGAATGAAACTGAGGATGAATTGAAAGAAGAAGCGAAAAAATGACGAAAAGACCTTAAATGCAAATTTAATCGAAGTTTAAGGCTTTAATTTTATACTTATTAAGCATAAGCATTAAGCTTTTGTGAGGCGATATTGATTTTATAGCGGCGTATATATATATATATATATATAATTGAAAACTGCGCTCAACCGGATCCAGAAACTTGACTTGTGATCTGTCATGCATTTTAAAATTAATGATATTTACTGCGATCGACGAGAAGTATTTTTCCAGCTAATTTTTAATTGTTTAATAGTAGTACTAATTTTTACAGATTTTTTGATATAAAAAAGTTTTTTTTGTTTGAAAGTAAATATGGAATTAATCCGAAAAAATTTTTCAATAAAATTTAAAATCGCTAACATTCATTAATCTTTTAACTAGCACTCAATTTATGGTTCACTAAACTTTTCTTTTTCTTTGTGCTGTTATTTGAAACACATGTTGAAAATATTTTTACTTTAGCGAATGAGAAGAGTACACCAAAATGTAAAATTGAAACTGTTGTAAATTGGTTCGATTCTAAATTTTAATTTAAACTCTTATTTCCTCAACTATAACCTCGAATTGAAATGTTTTAATATTGGTATCAAAAATTTCAATGCTTATATGATTAAGATTTAATTCTCTAGTGAATGTCTCTTAAGTTTAAGAACCGCTGACTTTTATAATTAATGATAAACTTCGAGCTAATTCAAAATTGCATACATAATTTATCACACAAAAGTTTATTTTCTCCCAAATGTTCAATTAATAAAATCTGTATCAATATGTATTATTAAAGCATATGTTAATTGTCATTATTCGCGACCTAACAATCACTAAATTTATGGAAATAAAACAGTAGTGAATCAAAAAGCGAATGGTGTCGCGTATTAGTTATTATTTAATTTTAAGTGTGTTTCGGGGGTAAAAAACCTTTCTTCTTATTCAACTGGAACACTTGAAAACCTCTAAACCTCTAAATGATCGCAAATAACTGTCAAACTGTATTAACCATTAACCATTCATAGATTATTTGGTTTGAACCGTAAATACTCAATTTTGTAATTTACGAGGCTATGAACATAAATTGAAGTGTATTTCGCGATGTACTTAAACAGTCAATGCCTGTCTCGCTAACCATATAATGAAAATAGTTTTGAGTTTAGTGGCTTCTCTATTGCTGTGTACGCTATAAAGCTATAGCATTAACGTTATATAAGTTTAGCCATAGATATAGAGAGAGAGAGAATAAAAAGAGTTTTCTGCAAAATTACCAGCAGAAGATAAATTGTTTACAAGTTTGAAGAATTTTAAGTTTTCGTTAAAAACCGCAGCAGACAGCGAAAAGGTGGCTAAAATTAGTTATATGTATTTATATTCTCGGGTAACAAATATTGAACGTTTTCGATGCGTCTCTTTGAGCACTATTTTTAAAAGTAGTCCATAGATCATTCGCATAATTTCCGTGGTTTAAGATAATGAAAGACATTGTGTAAACTTTAGGCTTCAGTTTTATACACAAAGTTTTCTTTCTTTTTTTATCGCGCGAAATGATTGAATATTTGTTGTTATTATTTGAATGTATGAAAATCCAACATATGCTTATTGTTTTAAATATAATGAGATCAACAACAGATGAAACATTTTAAAGATACTGAACAGATTTTATACGGGAAAAATGAACCAAATTTCTCCCAAACACTATATAAAATTAACAACGAAAAAAATTAAAACACATGTTTCTCGCAATTGTAAACAACTGAGAAATTGGTGAACGATAAATCACCGATTTGTTTGTGCGCATCAAAGTTTTAAGCTGTCGTTAAAATTAATTGTTATTTTGTTTGCAACTCGATTTATTTGCTAATGCATCAAAAAAAAGAGAAAAATACTTAATTCAGACGAGTGTTTGGAAAGAGAGTGCGAGAGAGAGAGAGAGAGAGAGAGAGAGAGAAGAGTGCGAGAGAACAAACGATGTCTCTCTGATGACAAACGAAACGAAAATAGTCACTAATACAACAGCTTATATTGATTACAATAATACTAAATGGTGTCACACTTTTATTAATATATTATATTTAGCGATTTTTTAGAATGACTTGTCAATCTATAATTATTTTTTCCTACGCACACAGAATATCATTTTTTTGGTAGCTCTTCCAAACTATTGGAGAAATGCGCCATTACGACTGCTGTTTTACTAATTTTCTTTCAGTAATATTTTCATTTAATGAATATATTTTTTGTGTGTATCTTATCTGTGTTTTCTGTTACAACGAATGCATTTCACGTCTACTTATGATTAATGGTTTTGGGCAAAGATAAAATATAATGCATAGATACTAAAATGCTTAATTGCAATTGGGTTTTATTGTTTTTTTTTTGTTGGACACACAATCACCCGCACAACACTGTAGTTAACCATTTATTTTGGGCTTATCTCTGATTTAGTTTATCATATTCTGTGTTTTGTACGAAAACAGAATTAAACATAATAGATATATATATATAAGTGTGCGATGTGTTACCATTTTAGCTCTTATTAATGATTCTAAATTGATTCTGCACATTGGCGTTATATTATGTTGAAATTCTAGTTTTGAGTTTTTTTGTTTTTGAAATAACTAATTGAAATTCTCTGATCTTTATGTTTTCATTCCAGTATTAAATTCAAATCAGCTCTCTATGTATGGCTAAGTTTATTTGTAAAACTCTTACATGTTTTACAATAATTTTTCGCTATAATTTTTTGTTTTTCAGAAGACTTGAGAGTCATATTTTATAAGAAAACAAACTGATAAGCTTATTGCTACTGAATAGTTTATTAATAGTGATATTAGCGAAACATTCTATTTAGCTATAAAGATTTAAACTGAATTAAGAGCTTAACTAGAAAATTAAAATATCTAGTTCTATAATCTAATAATGTGGAGAATAAAAGTCTTTCTAAGGTTTCTTAAATTTTTGTTCAATGATTAAAGTTTAGAACCTAAACCGCCAGAAATGTGCGCCAACTTGTGTTATTACTGTAAAAAACAAACCGAAACAGAACCACTTTAAAAACCTATTATTCAAACTACGTTTTACCAGATCCTCTAACAATTACATTAATATATTACTTTTTAAGTATTAAATATGAGAATCCCTTTCCGACCCAAATAGCTAATTAACTCTTCAGAAAAGTAAATAATAAACAGTAAATTTAACTTTTTTAAAAGTGATTTATTGAAACCAATTAATCAATAAGAATGATTCATCCAAATACTATTAATTACTTAAGAATATAAAAAAGTAATCGATTTTAATCAAATCGTAAATAAAAATTTCTATAGAATTAATTTTTACACAAATTTAACTACACATTTTACCGACAAAGAAGTAAGTGAATCAAGAGTAGTGTTATAAATAATGAACAGAGTTCTGGCATACTAATAGACTCAACACATTAAATTGATTAAAAAAATTAATTTGTAATTAGATGCCCAAAGCATTTAATCTATTTATTCCGCCAATAGGATTATAACGTCAAAAGTTAAAACTTCATAATTTCGACTTTCCTTAAATATGTTTCTAATTATTTTTAAAAAATAAAAAATAGAAAATAAAACTCCACGCAAAAGTCAATGAACAAAATATTGAACGAGCAGTGAGTGCGATATGAAGCCTAAAAATATCATTAACTTAATCACATTCGCTCAAAAATTTTTGTGACACATTGACGCGTATTATATAAATCAAAATGAAGCGACACAGTTATGCCACAAATTTGTCAGAGACTTCTTTTAATTAATGTAATGCTTTTTTACCTCTTGTGTGTCATTCATTATATTTTGTTTTATTAAAATAGTTTTTCTTTGCGTTATTCTTCTCCCGAAAAAAATGCAATTCTAATTTTAATTTTAAAGAATGTGCAGAATAGTTTTGCGGTTAAATTTGGGTTGTGTCAAACATTTTAATTATCATGCAAGAAAAAAAAACGTTTGGGTACGTTAAACTTATCGTTAGAGTTAAATAAAACTCGCTTCTATTTCAGTAAACTTTTCTACTAAAACACACGTAACAATTGGATTGAAATTAAAGTAATAAACGTATTTTGATGTCTGGACCTTTAAAAATGGCTAATATCCTCTATTTAGGCTAAATTAATTTAACAAATGACCGGATTTTTCGAGATACAAAACTTTTTTCAACAAAAGTATACCTTTTATGTTTGATGCATTTAGTTAAAGAATCCATGGTAAAGAATTTGGGAAAGTTTTCATCCACAAGCAAAACTATTTTCTAAATAACGTTGCGAATAAAAAGCTGAATCTGAATTCTCTTATGTTGCTGACCATTTAAGATTATTTCATCAGATATTTATTGCGTTAACTCACTGAATGGCCACAAACCGTGGCTAATATTCCGCATGAAATACGTTACAGCCTAAACTCACACCTTTTAAAAGATGAAAAAACTGAAATAAATAAATTCTACAGATGCAGTAAATCATATATACTCACACACAAACAACCCCACATACAGCATAAACCTTACCGAAAAAAAGGATAAAAGTATGGCTGCCCTTAAGCGGTGATTTATGCGTAAAGGAAATCCGTTTGCTATCATTGATTGATGCGATTCTCGTGGTGGTGGTATTGCAACCAACTTTTGCTTTCTATATCGAAAGTCTTACGCGTAACATTTCAGTTGTCAACATGTGTTAGTAAAAAGTTTGGTGGAAAAAAGATTTCCAAGTATCATATCTTCCACATATAAAAAGTTTTTCCTTCTCCTCCATGTCTGAAAATGTCATTACAATTTATGAAATAACCGCTTCGGGCAACAGGAAGCGAAAAAAAACGCAACGCGTAGGATTGAATTGCATTTATTTATAAGTTAGTTTTGCAGCACAAAAATAGGTAAAGAGCTTAAAGAGTTCACTCTCGAAAAAAAATCAAATATAATTTGGTTTTTTTCTGGCAGAAAATTTTTTGCATTACAATTCGATATAAGCCATTGGATATATACAGTATATATCTGTACAGTATATATCTCATATTAAAGGATATTGTATGGCTGGTGGAAAAAAAACATATTATTTCCAGCGTCAAAAACAACCACACTGTAGACGAAACAGTGATTCTAATTACTTTAAAAACTTTGCTTATTTATTCGGGTAGTTTTGCTTATTTTGAATCTGTCTGTCTATCTGGTTCGGTTTCTGACACTTAAGACTTTCCAGAGCGAAAATCGCGATACATTTTTGTTTGCGTTCAAACAAACCATATGCCTTTTGCCGAGTAATTTGTGTCACTATTTCGAACGCGAATTCGCTAATGAGTTTCGTTTTTTATCGAATGGGAGATTACAGAAATTCAATTCATTCGCTGGAAATTATCGTATGGAAATTTCGAAAATTACATAGATTTGGAAAAAATATTGTATGGTTGACCTAAACTTAATAATACTAGTTACAATTTATTATAAAAAATAAAATATTTTTCAATTTTACTGTATTGTATTCTAAAACTTAAATTACACAAAAATATTGATAACCAATAGTTTTATAATGGCTCATTTATATATAATTTAATTCCCAACACTAATTGAAAAGTGTGAACAGTGTGTTACAACTTCTTTATTAAGAAGAAACATAAATTCCCTCAAAAATATCAGATCTATGTTTTATTTTCCTATGTACCTTAAAGTTATTTTTTCGTTACTACATTGTTTTCTCTTCTTCGTAAAAGAGAAACAAAACATAATTCTCAGACAATTCTAGGGTTCATATTCACAGCATAATTCAAAGTTCAATTTATATTGCTCTCTATAATGTGATGATATAGATGTATATTTATCTATAAAAAAAATTTCTACAGAAAGTATAGAACTAATGTACAATATGTACTATCATCGAATTTAAGTATTACCTAAAATGTTTTGGATCATGAGTGCGCTTTAAAATGTTTAAATTTGTTGAATAAAAACAACAAAAAACAAAATCAAAATAAACGAACACAAAAGTACGGAAGATATACAAAAATGTTTTAAACATAAACTTGCGTTTTTGATACTTGTTAACACTGTTTTATTTTACAAGTGTTTATTTTATGGCTATATTTTTGTTATGTCTATGCTCCTCTCTCTCTCTCTCTCTCTCTCTCTCTCTCGCAGTGGCAAATAATAAACGCAAAAATGCAACATAAATTTTCTCGGATGTAATAATTTAAATATTTAAACTGGTATATTCTGCAACACGTAGTAATACTAATACCAGTAATAATAATAATAATAATGCACACCGCAAATACAAGTGGTAGCAAATATTACGCACAGTAACATAATGGAGTTGTAAGGCTAATCATAAATTCAGAGGCAATAAATTTCCACTTCACTATTCACTTTCATCGGCATCTCAACGAGCGAGCAAATCGCAAGTTCGGTACTGTACTGTAATAACAGCACTTCTTATATATTATGAAAAACAGCAATTTTTGTTTGAATTTACGTCCCGCTGAACTGCCGCTCTGTCGTGTTTCAACATAATTTTATTTTTTCCTGTTCTCTCTAGAGTTGCATTTTTTTTATTGGAAAATATAATTTAATATTAAGTTTTTATTTCATTTATATTAGGTTTCGAAAATAGCATTCTTTTGTATTCGAGTGTTTTATTTTTGTGTTCATTTTTGTTACTGGAAAAAATCTAATAAAATGTATTTTCCGCCTTGCAAATCGATTTAATACATTTTTAAAAATATTTTGCAAACCACACTTAAAAATATGGCATTTTGTTTAATCAGTTCCAACAACAATACTTCAAAAATTAATTATTGTTACTGTAATTAACTAACGAAATATTTCGGTTCTTAACTAAATAAAATTAGCACGTTGTTTGAGAGCTCACTTTTCGTCAGTTTTAAATCTATAGCACATACGTTTAGTTAAAATTATGGTTAATTTTCATTCATATCCAAGTTAAATGCCACTTTACGATAGTTTAAGTCTGTTAATAACAGACGAAAAGTTGGACAGCTGTCAGTAAATGGACAACTGTATAAGACATTTACAATTTTTTTACCAGTTTCCGATTAATTCCTATCTCCGTAAAAATTTAGAGGATATGTTTTTGATTTTTATTTGATAATCTTATAATAAATTCAAAATAATGGAAAGCATTTCCAAAAAAAAAAACTCAAATAAACAAATTAAAAGTGTTAACTCAATGAAGATTAGAGAAAATCGTGGTATTAAAGCTAAATAATATACGATCACCTGTTCATTCGATGTATCATTAATGGATATATCGAAAGTACAGGTGACGCATACCGATCAATACTAAATACTTGTAATGTAATTTATATGAACTTATAGCGAGTGTATGAACTTATACAGAGAGTGAGTGAGTGTGATAGAATGATAGATAGAAATTCGCGTGTATAACACCGAAACACCGACACATTTCGATGGCGTTGAATCTAAAGTGCATTCACTTAACACTAATTGGAGAACTGATCGATGGCTGACAGTTAAAAAAAGACATTTTTAGCTGCGGCCAACAAAATTTATACCTAACACACAGACATAGCGCTTCGTTTCCGCTCATTCGAGACATAGAAACTGCGGCACAGTTTTTTATCTGCCGCATCACAAGAAAATGTTCGTTAAAACTATATTTACTAAACCATTTTAGCGTCACTTTATCTTTTTCGTGCGTCAAATAGAAAAAAATAAAAGGAAAAAAGCCTTGAACTTGAATGGATGTGGAATTAAGTTAAGTTTTATACGGACGCAAACACATACGACACGGCAACCGATGCTTTTTCTCCCAAACACTAAAAGCGTTTGTTGATTCTAATTGGACTCTCTGTCCAATCGGATTACCATTTACGCATGCAGTGAGTTAAGAAGAAAAAATAATCTCAATTTTCTTAACCATATATATATAGAAAAAGTTAATACTAATATCTTATAGCAATTTATTTGCTATGAGTTCAGTTCTTATAATCGCCAGATTTTGTTCGCCTCTCTATCGCTCGATAAACTTAATCTTCCTTTTTATTAAAATATTATTGATCGCGGAAGTAACTCTTCTTATTAACCGAACATTACGGTATATATATATATATATTTCTAACCATCGCGTGATTGCTAAGTATTAGGATTGTGTGTGTGTGTGTGTGTGTGTGTGCTTAATATAAAACCATTATTTATAACGAAAAAAATAAGTAATGTACTAATAGATAGAAAAGCAAAGTGATAATAATTTTGATATTCACTGTATTTTATTTTAATTAGCAGCCAACACAATTAATGTTAAAACTTTTTCGGGGCATTTATACACTAACAAAACTAAATACTGACTGGAAAGTGATTAGAATCGGTTAATGCACACTATTATTATGAAATATACGTAACATTGTTACAGCGGTGCACTACTGCCGGCATTCGCTTGTTATTTCTGGTTTATTTTCGCTATACTCTCCGAGATTGAGTTTGATTGCGTTGGGACTATGCATGAAATACAGTTTCAAGCGTTTCATTCTTAATCTTTGGTATTCTCTGGAGGCATTTACTCTGATTGTCTCTTTAGAGCGCGGCGTTAACCGATACATACTTATCCCTATATAATTATTTCTGTCAGCGTCAAGTGCTGGCGAAAAATATTCAGCTCATAGCAGCGAAACAAATAGATAAAACAGTGTGTATGTGTGTGCTGTGGTTTGCGCACGAAAATAAATTTTCAATTAAAAATTTTTGTCACAACTACTGCTATGAAAGAGATTCTAGAGAAATGCTTAAATTTGAACCATAAGTTACAATTATAGCCACTGTTTACTTTACTTTCTTCAGACGAACAAAAACACGCTTTCGGTGTATAATTTTACCACCAAATCGATACAATGAAACATAAGTAAATGCGATAAAATGTCGTCTAAATTATTTTCGTATCTCTCTCTCTCTCTCTCTCTCTCTCTCCACTCGAACACTCACTGGGTATAGCATCGAAGGTGAAAACTGATACCAATTTTGTACTTATTTTCTTCGTTGCTATTTTGCTATTCACTGTTTTCCCCGAACGCACACAATTCAAATATTAAGTGTCATTCAGTGGGAAAACATTTGAAGAAAAGTTTTTTCTCTCTCGATTTCACATCGGATTTAATTTATTCGCTGAGACCCACTCTAAATGTCTTTTTTTATATAAATATAAATTCGTTTACGCATTTATTTCTGTATCGGTAATATATACGTTACCTTAGTATATATAATAAGATATTTTATTCATAGACCCTCATCTCTTTTTGTAGGTCGACTCGCAAACAAAACTGCATTTCGAGTTTTATTCTATTTTCGCAGCCAAAAGAATATTAATGCAGTATTTATATGCGATTTATTGAAATTTGTTCGCATTTTTGTTTCTGATAGATACTCTCGTTCAGCATTTTTTGCGCATCAAAAAAGATAGTACGGTAATATATACCGTTATATTTCAATAATAGATAAATCTGAATGTAACTTAATATTAAATGGGTTCGATAGTGGTAGAAAATTAAGTTTCATTTTGGAACGTTTGTGGAATTAAAGATTAACTTATATAGTATACAATATATATGTACAAACACTACAAGGGAAAAATTGTTTTTTTTTGTGGTGGTAATGGAACTGTTATAACTTTTATGCGTTAGTGGAATGGTTATGATTTTTTTGGCCACGATTAGAAATTTTCTTTAATGTGTTCGCTACACTTTATAAACATGAAATTTGCTTTAATAAAATAATAAATAATTTACACGTTCAAAATATTAGCAACAATTACTTCTCGCCTCTAACTATCTAAAACATGCGTTAAATTTCTGAATTAGAGTTATTAATTTTTTGAATTTCTATAGCATTAAAATTATTTTCCATTTTCATCGGTAAACATTTTTTTAAAAAAAATCATAGATATTGAACTTTAAGATTTGTAGAAAAGTTAGAGAAATTTTGAGTTCGGATATAATGTAAGTATAAATTTCTATGACTCGTTAGAATTAATGATCGACAAAAATTTTCACCCATTTTAATCAAAATAAAATCTGACGCGATAAAACAGGAATTATTTAACTGCATTTTTCTCAAAATATTTAAATATTTGTTTATTCCCAAGAATACAGTATCGATTTTTTTAATTCAACGCAAAACACTTTATATGCTAAAAATCATTTATTTTTTTTTGTAAAGCACGCTATTTAATTCAAAATTTACCCAATAACCACATGTACATCAGCACTTCCTGAATTAAGCTAAACGTGCTGTTAACAAAACAGCTTAGACTGCTTAAAAATCATATATCATTGAGATTTATCAAAAATATAAAATCCTGACTTAAAACTGAAAAAAGCAAAGATTTTATTAAACCCGCAGCAATATTTCTTATCTACGGTTAAGTAAATGCATACACAATTTGCATGGTTTAAAAGTTTTCGTTGTCATTAGATAAAAAATAAAAGATCCGTTTTATGGGCAATAAAAAAATTAATGTAAGAGCGGCGGAAAATCTTCACAAAATTATCAACTACTAGAACACTGTGACACTGTTTTTTCGCGATACCAATCTAACGGTAAGCAACGATTTATTTCTATACTTGTTAGCGTAAGCGATGAGCCGGAAAAGTGAAAGTGCATCATCACAAACAACACACATATACATATACGAGAGTATAGTTAGTGGCAGTCACCAAACGCGACGGATGTGCGGAAAGGATTTTCGAAAGTTTTTTGGGCGAAACCATGGCGTTCGAGCAAACTGTGTGTGCACTGGCGATGATTGATGTCATCTGTGCCTCGTTGAAAGCCATGCTACGCAACCAGAACACTGGGAGAGAAGGAGGGAGAAAAATAGTTGGAAAATAAAAGAAGGAAAAACTGTGTGTATGTGTGTGTATGCGTTAAGTTATAAGGAGTGGAAACAGAGGAAATGTATGTGCAAAATGGTTAAAGAGAGGAGAGAGCACTTCCACCAAAATACCGGATGTATTAAATGTACTTTTTATTCACAGCGTAAAAGAAGAAGAAGAATAAGGAAGAATAAAAAGAAGAAGAAGATGCGGAGAAGAAACATGTTTGCCATAACTCTGAATAATTAGATTTGCTCCATTTATTTTCGGTTTGATATTTTTTGTGGTTAGTTAATGAACGAGTGAAGTATGCTTTTTTTGTATGTGTTGTGCACATCTTTTTAAAAATGCCGTTAATTTTATTGATTAAATTGTCTCGGAAACTTTTTTTTTATTTTACTAGAATTTGTTTCATTAATGGTTATTTTTTCGTTTTTTTATTTTTTTCTTACGTTGATGTTGTTATTCATTAGAAAAATATTTATTATTTTGCTTTCTATTTTTTACGAAAAAAGTAAGATTAATTGCGATTATTTTTATTGTTTGAAGAAAATTTTATTCGAAGAGAATTAGCGATGAACTTTGGGTAAATTTATAACAAACAGAAAACAAGTCATGCTAATCATATATTTTTCATGATGTATTAAAAACTGTAAATTTTTGTTAACTCTATTAGTATGATATACTCGTTATGTTGAAATTCACTAATTGATGGATTAGAAACCTATAGCCTAAAACTTTATCGATACTTAGAACATCAAGCATATTATTTTAGTATTTTTTAAAGCAATAATCCACTTAAAAAATTAGTGTTAAATTTTTGGTTTTAAAAAAGTCAATTATCGCATGCTCTATAAGTTTTCTAGCAGTAAGAGCCAAATAATACCTACATTAAAAATGTAAAATGTAAATTTCGTGTATACAGTATATATTTTCATAAAAATATTACTGGTTTCGATAGCAGTTGACTTTCTTGTAAAAGATTGCTGCAGAAAAATATTGGCAAGGAAGTGTCCTTACAGGCAAAGGAAATGAACTTTTTTTGCAATAGAAACTACCAGTGTATTTGGTAAGTGTGTGTGTGTGGTATGTCTGTAAACAGGCGACATATTTATGGCACTACTTTACTCTATATTAGTTTCACATGATCTGTCTCCACACTCAATTCTGTCAAACAAATAAAAACTTCGATCCTAACTCGAAAGGAATTTAAAAAATTTATTTTAATCTATTTGCCATATTTAAACTGAACAACCAAACAAAAATTTATTATTTATCTGCCATCTTCAAGAGTAAAATATCAATAGTCGCACGCTATTGGAAACGAATAAAACGAATTTACTGTCTCAGTAAACACTATGTGTTCTAATGATTTGTCGTTTTATTCGTTTTCGTTCGCGAGTAACGATTATATGCAGTGGAATAATCTCTGTTTCCCAATTAAATTCGGTCAATAATTTTCTTCGGCGCTTCATATAAAAGTTAATCGAATAACTTAATGCTGAATTAATTAATTAAAAAAAGGAAAAACTTTTCTCTAACATTATAGTCGCGTCTTTTTTCGTAATCAACTAATTATTTCGGAAGCATTCGCTAATCAATAGTGGAATTAGAAGATGATGTTAAGAAAATTAGGAATACTTTTTTAATACTTTGTAGAAAAAATTATTTAATTTTCTGAAGCCTAGATAAGTAAATTGATAAAACGCATAGCCTATAAAAATTCAATAAATGCGGATAAATTTTAAATAAGCACAAGTTTTTCAAATTATATCAAAATTTAGCAAAATTTTGCTTTTGTACTCGATTTTTTAAAATTTTTAAGAACTACAAATAATTGTTTATATAAAAATGTAATAGTATTTTTAATTCAAATATAAAAACTTTCTATTTAACTTTATATTTTGTTCAATCTTATTCATGTCTGCATAACGGTTATGGATTTGAAAAATTAAATATACAATAAATAATCAAATATTAATACAAAAGGTTATGAAAATTAATTAATTGTTTCAATTTTTAAAAGTTTTACTGTTGTGAATGGACAGACACAAAGCGAGCACCGAATGTAAGCAAACTCAGATTAAAAAATCATGAAAATATGTATAATGTTAAATATACAATTATTTTACAATATAACCAATAAAAGTCACCACTGATGAATAAAATATTATATAAAAAAAGTAAACCTTCAAAAGGATTTTCGTATCTATAAGTTAAAGCACGAAAATAAAAATTGACATAAATATGATTTTGTTGGACCTAAATCCTAGGATTTCTATTTATGCCATTAGACGTTAATATAATGATATAAATGTATGAAAGTAAGTGTTGTCCGAAATATAAAAGTTATATATGTTTCTCTTCTTCGGTCTCTATAACGTTATCTCGTTTGTCATATATATATATGAAGAGAAAGTCAGCGAAAATCAAAAGAAATGGATTTGAGGGCAAACCGTCATTTTTCATTGTCATCATCAGAGGCGCACATCATTTCAGTGCGCAATCCCCACCGAAACCTTTTAGTCTAATTTGTTTCTTCTTCATTTTATCAAACTTAAAGATAGTATCTCTCTATTAGAGATTGTGAGAGATGAACGTTACGCGCAAATGGATGGATAGCGAAATACATTCATTTGGCTTATTGACCATTGTTTTCATTCTGCCCATCCATTCTCTCCATTCTTTCATTGCCAACAAAATTGATCAATTATTTTTGATATACTGTTACAAAAAATTACCGAAAATGTTTTTGTTTTAAAAACAAAGTATATTTATTAAAATCCCATATTCTAACTTTAAAAATCTTTTATTATAATAAAAACCAGATTTTTTTAATCAAATATCCACTATCGAGTTCGTATACGCACTTACATATCAAATCTTATTGCTTAACTTTGTTCATCGGGATTTTCAAATTTTCAACATATTTATGCTAAACAGAAATATATAAAAAAGAACAAACAGTGTGCATAAAAACTTTTTTCCATACATTGAATTATTTAAAACAGTAAAACTTATACCGATAGAAACTTGTATTACAGTATTTGTGAACTCGTGTACATTTGAATAATCTTAATTTTAAATTTCCCTGCAATTCGTTTCAATAAAGTAATAATAAATTTATTTAAAAGTAGTCGGCTGTAGATATTTTACATTTGGAATTCCTAGACATTCAATAAATATTTGGTTATATTACAAGTAATAACAAAACATATACTGTATGTTGAATATATAAAAATAAATAAAAGTATATAAATTGCACTCAAAATCTTTTTATTTTTCCCATAGAAACTTCTTTGAAATCAATAAATAATTTAACTGATTTTATAGTAATTTTTGAATTTGACAATCAAAGTAAAGTGAAATTTTTTGCGATTTTATGTCATTGCACAATAATTAATAGCGAAAATAGTTTTATCCCCGTCGCAAGCTTTATTTACTATTATTTACCACTAATTATTCCAATTTTTGACATTTATTTATCGCCAATAAGACAAATGTATTTTTGAATTATATAATTGATTTATTTTTATTTAAGGATTATCTAAAAACCAGTTGAAAAATTAGATAGAAAATGATAAGCGCACCGCAATTGCTTCATAAATCTGAGCTAAATATAATATTTACTGGTGACAGTGCAAAAAATACATGGGAAAAAAAGATTTGCAAACTTGAAGCCAAACATAAGATAAATTTTGATTGATTAGAGCGAATGTGTTTACAAATAATATGCATTAGTTTTATATTTGGCTGTATTCGCTTTCAGAAAATAGCTCTAGTGTTTACTTGTCCGCTATTCTGTTCTTTTGTCTTTATAAAGTAGTCCGCTGTTTATTCCTACAATTTTGACCACGCATTTTCGGGTGATCACGTTAAACAAATGACCATGAAAAATATAAATTATGTTCGATTTAATCAAATAATCAATAAAATTTGTAATTGAGTTTAATCCATTGTTAGAATATTAATGAATGCATGAATGCTAGAAAATTACATGATATTTCTTTATTTTAAAAATGAAGCAAATAAATAAATTTTGGAACCGCCTGTTAAAATTAATGATTTTTGCATATCTAAGCGGAAATAAATAACAACGGTATACAGAAAATTTTAAAAAATTACAATAAGATGGATAGTTTTTACTTTTAAAAGTTAAACCGCTTTTAATTCCAATAATTTAAACGTTCCATTTTTCATTACTAAATATATGCGCATAAAATAAATATGTACTGTACATGTGATATCTAACAAAATATATTCATTCTATTTTCCGTTAAAATGTTCTTTGCACTAAATTTTAATTTATTTGGTTTAATAGAATGATATAAACACTGTTAAGTTTGAAAAATTAGTTTTGCATTTGCAAAAAAAGATCAACAATTACTATTTGTTACTGTTTTGTTGCAAACATGAAATCCCTAAACAAATTGATCACAAAACAGAACTCAAGCAAAAAGAAACGAAACAAAACAAAACAACGCGAAAAACGAATGCAAACTTGATAAAAACAGAAAAATCTAAACTTTGTTTTTTAAAGCAAACGAAACGCAAAAAAAACTTTAAATCTCTGAACACACCGAATTTAGGAACAATGCGCGTATATTTGCCTGTTAGTAATAATAGTCACATACGATAAATCTTTATATAAATAAATATCACGGCTATTACTGTTTCCAACTCCTTATACTCGGCTACAATCGATGACACCTTTCAAATCACACGCACACTGGAAAAAGCGCTGTAGAAGTGTTTGAACACCATTGTAAAGGCGCCACTAATGATGATGAATATTCAGCGCGCTTTGATTTCTCGTTCACCGTTAGAAGAGACTGTTTGCAAATATTATCATAAAACGCTGTCAATCGCAGAGAGAGAGAGAGAGAGAGAGAGAGAGAGAGAGAGAGAGAGAGAGAGAGAGAGATGCAAAAAAAGCTTAGGTTAATATGAACTTTTATATTATATGTAAGGAAAGCCAGCGATGCGCCAAATATATTCTTCATGGACCAGCAATTTCGCTGATCCGCAGTCGGGATCAGTAGAGTAATTAATGTCCAGATGAAAGTGACAGATTTGCGAAAAGTTTAGCGCTGCGGAATGTATGGGTGATAAAACTGAAGTGAGTTTTAAGATGGACTTAACGTTGAATTGCTTCGATCCCTAAGATATGCACGTATTCGTTGTGTGCGGTGTGTTGTGTCTGTTGATGATATGTTTATCTCCTTTTGACACACAATTATACCAGAAATATTCCTAAATTATGTGTCGCACACACACTCATTCAAATACTTTTGTATAGAACTTTTTTAAATATATATTTTTGCAGATAAATTCATTCGATTAGAAAAAAATCAAACTTTTTTTATTAGCTTAATATTAGAATTGATTATAAATTATCATAAATAGCTTAAAAATGATTAATTTGAATCGAATTTGTTATTCAAAAATTTTTAATATATTTAAAATTTCATAATACACCAATTTAATATATTGTAATTAACACTGTAATCATAAAATAATTTTTGAAATTTATCTAATCACGTATAAACGCGTGATTTTCGGTTTTAATACCATTATTTATATAAAATTTTTTTTGGTATATATTATAAAAAATGTCACAAAGTATATTAAAACAAGCAAATGTTATATTGGTCTTTAAGGCAAACCAAAATGAATTTTTTAACATCACTTTGCGATACTTTGTTAGTTATTCATAAAAAATTTTCAAAAAATAATTACGGAAAAAATTTTATGCGGAACAATGCTAATTATTTATGAATATAATCGATTAGCCTAAACGAGTGCAACCAACAACGGCTGTGAAAACAACAATTTTCTATGACCTGCGGCTAATTTTCACAGTTAATTAAAACTTTTTCCGAATGAAAACTGTTTCATACTATTTTTTTTTGTCGCGCATTATTTTTGACATTTGCGAAGTTCGCATGCATTTCTATTTATTTATTTGAAATACTGATTTAGTTGTAATTTATATTTATGGCAACCATTTTTAGTATTATATTTAATTGGACTAAAACTGAGTGAAAGTGAATTGAAAAAGTTTTATCTCAGCTATGTTCTCATGAAACTTTTTTCATGTGAATAATATCTTCAAGTTTCTGTAAGATAAATGGATTGCTAAATGATATTTTCAATCATTGGTGACCAATATATCATTTTTGTTGTCTGAGATTTTTGTTTTTTTAAATAATAAATAATGCATTAAATATATTTTGATTTCTGGCGAAACTAAATCAAGACACCGAATTAATACATTATTGCGTGTTATTAGAAATAATATTATTAGAGTGCAATGAAATGTCTATATATTGATGATAGAATGATAAATTGACGATTTTGTTTTTTTATTTTCTTATTTATTTTACTCGAGTATTGCGAATAAATTATATATGAAATATTAAATGTACAATAAAGGTATAAAAGCAATATATTCAGTTGTAAATTGGATTTCACATTAGATCTCTTTTAAAAATTATGAATTTTATGTATGAATTAAACTATAGTAAAAAATTAACCGCATGTTCATTGTTTGTTTTCACAGCCGTTATAGTTCCACAAATCCAATATGTTCATAAAAAATTGTATTTTTTACTCTATTTATTTTTCTTTAGATAGTAAAGTTGTAAACTTTTTGTTAAAAATTAGGTTCTCGTTGCCTTTGAATGACTAATTTTTTTTGCAAACAAAAATTATAACAAGAACGACACATTCATAGAGAGCTCACTTTTTCATAGTTTAAGATTTACTTATGTAAAAAACTTAATAGTTAA
>JAQIXJ010000045.1:0-67028 GCA_034700185.1 Phthiracarus laevigatus | reverse complement strand
ATATTACAATTATTAAATTGAGATAAAGTTTATTCTATCATAATCAGATATATCCAATCTTGAAAGTTAGAAGACAATGGAGAATAATTAATATACGTATCAATAGTAAAATTTTGATAAAAAAGAAGTCACCGAATCGATGGCTTCTAAGTAATATTGTTAAATATTTCCACTGTGTTAAAATCTCTTATTTGACGGACAAATAATTTCATCAATAATGAGTTTCATTCCAACATAATTTTTGTTTGAACAAATTTTATTCAATTCGAACAAAATGTTTATTAAATCGAACTAGAATTCTATCATTTCGAACGAATTTTTTCTATTAGTTTAAATTTTCTCAATTCGAACAATTTTCTATCAATTCGAACAAAATGTTATCAAATCGAACAAATATTTTTTAAATCAAGCAATCATTTATCAGTTTGAACATAGAGTATCTCAACTCTGTATGTTCTATGATAGTGTAGGTATGAACACTACCGATAGAGCGCAGCATTAATAGAACGTTACACTAATCGAACAACAAATTGAACACAACGTTATAAGCTTTGACGCAGCATTTTTTTAATTCGATAAGCAGCGCATCAGTTAAATACTTTTTTCAACGTTTTAATTAAACTACATTTTGCGATTTAACAACGCTTAGCGGTCATTCATTCACGCAAGAACAATCAGGGTCACATTTTGAAAGGACAAAAGGAATGGGTATTCGGTTTAATCTGCCGTGAGACTAAATAAATTCAAATTCATCGTATCAAATATCAAAAGAAAAAGTCGATAGTTCCTTTATTACAGAAACACATACATCCTGAAAACATTGAAACATATACAAAACTTGCACCTGGATTAAAATTTGAAATCTTTTTACAACACGTTATCGAATTATACCCTGGACCAGGAAATCTTAAAGGATTGAAAAAACCCGAAGCATTTGAACCAGAACATGAAAAAGATTTATTACCGGAAAGCGAAAGCGTAAATAAAATTACTAGTGACGATGAAATAGATAATGATAGCAAATGTATAATTAATAACTCCAAGTTACTTCTAAAGAGGTTTCTTCGAGAAAAAGCTTACGATTCAATGGATAAATTATATGAATATTTCAAATAACGATATGCCAACTAATATATATATATTATGTATATATATTACGTTAAACTAAAATAAAATCCAATTTAAATTTTTATTTATTACAGGTTATGTATAAATATGTTTAAAAAATTCAAGAAAAAATTCAAAAAAATATTCTGTTGTCTATTTATATGTTCGTCCTTGTCATGAGAATAAATTCAAGCCCACCTCTTCGCGGTGATTCCTGGTTAATACCGACGCGCCCATGTAAACTCTTAAAATCTAAATATTTACCTATATTTTTTCGCAATATATTTTTTATCTCGTTTCAGGGGATTGTAGGTGGACGTAATGGTATTGTTCAAAAGGTCTCAACAAGCCCTATCCAACGATACCCAATATGTGGGGGTGGGGGTTTGCCATAAAAAAAATCCCTAAAATCGAAAATTCGATTTTTCTACCTGATCCGGTGGTCGGATCGAGTTGAGACCAATATTATTCTACTCTCCTTGACCCAAAGAACAAGAATCCGTCGCTAAAATATGGCAACAAATTGGTAACCCTTACCGAAATTTGCTAAACCAAATATTTGGAAAAAATTGAAAACATAATGCAATATTTAAAAATATTTACATTTTTTCGTATCACTTTAAGGTATTAGAAAATCGCGCATAACTTATCTATTGAGCTCGTTATTACCGGTTATAAAACCCATGATTACCGATATTGACCACCGATATCAAAATTTTTTACTGGTTAAGTTGCTCTTATTACCGATAATTATCAGAATAGTCTAATTTATATTTTATAATCGTTTGTAAAAAACACGTTTTTATTAGCGTCATATTGTAATTACAATTTACATTATTTGTTTATAATTAAACGTTAAAAAATATCCCCAAAAGCTAAAAATCTGATGAATGGCTCAAAAATTAACAACGATTTTATAACTAAAATTGATTAAAAAATATTGGAAAATTGAAAAATACAAAAACATAGTTTTTTCCTTTGTAAATATTGGTTTAAAATTCCGATTAAATCCAATAATTCAAAATATACTTTGCGAATATATTTTCATAAAATTTTTTACAAAACAAGTTATTACCAGCAGATTTATTTATTTTTTATTTGCTTGTGAATAATACCAATCATGACCGCCAATATATTTTTTATGTCGACCGGTAACGTCGAGCTCTACGTATCCATAATTTATTGTCTAATATGTGCGTACTTTACATTTGTTTTGAAAATAAAGCAGCAATTCCTTTATCGTCAGTAAACAAAAAATATTGAATAGCAAAGTGTAGCGTGTGATATGTTTGTGTAACTATTTGTACTGTAGTATATTGAGTGTTGCATTGTATTAATATTACGTACACTGCTATATATCATATTAAGTCGTAAGATAATTGTTTTTGGCATTCAAAACTCAACCGAAATAAATATTTCAATCATTTTATTAAAAATAAAATCAATATAAAATTTTGAGCATTTAATTTATATTTGTTAATAATAATATTATTTCAAATTTACCAATTAATGAAAGGTAAATGAGATTATATATTATATCTGTTTGTGATAATATCTATTATATTTTGAATGAGAATTTTTTGTCAAAATTTCACAACGAATTAGTTATAATAAATGAAATATTATATATAAATCGGCATAATTAATAATAATACCTATATATAACGTTAAGATATATATAGGTATAGATATTGTAGTGCCATATATCACAGATGCAATCAAAACAGATAAATACATACTGTATGCGAGTTGCATCATATCACCCAATCCTACACTTTAATCTTTATTAGTATTAGCTATACTTATATATATATATAAGCTTATATAACTTATATTATTTAAAGGTCTGTGCGACACATGAGTGGGCGTTAAAGCTATGGACAGTGCAGAGGATTTCACTTATATTTATACCACTTGTAAACTGTTTTATATCAATTGGTTTGAAAAGTAAGTGTTTTTAAGTACATATTGTTTGAACATATGGATAACTAACTATCTATTTGTAACATCGAATAACCGATAACTTGAATAGTTTGGGCAAAACATTTTACGGTAAATGGTTTTGTGTTGATGAACTTGGTTTATGTTAATGTATGCCAACACACGGTGCGAATCTTTTTTCTAAATTACAATATTTCCAGTGTTTCACTGTTTTTACGGCATTTTCTTTAATTTGCGCTCATTCTGTGGCGTTTGGACCGAAGCCAAACTTCTTTTGGCGATATTGAAATTTAACTGAAAACATTATTAGAAATAAATGCGTTACGATTAGTTTGCTAAACTATTTTTTCTCTTTTTTTAGTATTGTTAGGCTTGAGTTAAATTTATAGATGTAAGAATAAAACTGACAAAATAGTGATGTTAATATTACTTTTTTTCATTGGTTTTATTATTGTGAAAAGTGAGGTAAAATTGAAATGTTTGCCTATTTTTATCGAAAAAATACAATAAATTTGAGGCTCATTTAAAACCCTTGACATGTTTCAAATTAATGATAAATTTAAAGCTTGTAGTGATGCGGAAAATAAAATAAGTATTTGTTCTTTATGTCGTTTAATTAAATACTAATTATCTCAAAATCTTCTGTGCTATCGTAACCGCAGATATAAAGTCGACAATATTATAGATTAATCTGTATTTATTAAAATACGTAAGACTTAATAGCATATCTCTGCCGCCACTATAATTATTTAATTATGTCATATGCCATATATTCTAATTTTTGTTATTAGTTTAATTTTTTTTGACATTTATTAGCATTTTGTTCACAATTTTAATTATTTTTGTCTCTAATTATATCATGTGATATGAATAAAAATCAATTAGCTTTAATCTATTTTGAGGAGAAAATTTTAAAAAGTAATACTACATAAGGTTTCTCTTAGCTAATAAATATCTCTTTCGATCCTATTAATACGTAAGGTTTTTCATTCGACTCACTTTTTGATTTTTAATTTTATTTTTTGGTTTTTTAAATTTTTTTTGTTGAATTTACAGGTTATTAACATTTATTTTTCTTATATTTTTCATCGTATCTCTATAATTATTTTCTTGTTTTCTTTCAGCTTTATTTGCTAATAAGACGAATTCAAACATCATTTTAATTGGTTTTTAATTATAAGAATTCAAAATATCGATATCAATGTGGTTTAGTTCATTCATAAAAGCATTATTGCGTCGCAAACACATCGAACAGTCATCTATTACGCAAACAAGACTTGATAGATGCCTCTCTACACTCGATTTAACTGCTTTAGGTAACGCTTTAGTTCATGTTATATTAAGCTATATTCATCTGAAACTAATTTATCGAAAGGAATTGGCAGTACTTTGGGACTCGGAATTTACGTATTAGCGGGAGAGGTTGCGAGTAGCACTGCTGGGCCTGCTGTTACGCTTTCCTTTTTTGTTGGTATGTTCTATATAGTTGTCGTCGTTCATTATTTTATTGTTATTAACTTTTTATATTCGATTATCTTTAGCTGCTGTCGCTTCAGTATTTGCTGGTATTTATTGAAAATTATTTCGAGTCACTTAGCTTTACAAAATTAATGCTCAATGTTTGAAATCAATTATTTTTTGAGGTCTTTGTTACGCCGAATTTGGTGCTCGGGTTCCCAAAGCCGGCTCCGCTTATGTTTATTCATATGTCACTGTCGGTGAGATTTTAAATATTCAAAACTTAGTCGTTAATCTCGATCACTAAAACAAATCATGTTTGTATATTAAGGCGAATTTATGGCATTTGTGATCGGATGGAATCTCGTGTTGGAATATGTTATCGGTAATCACATTTATTATTATCAAAATTGTTTTATTTAATAATAAATTAATATATTATGACAGGAACTGCTTCAGTTGCCAGAGGTTATAGTGGATATATAGATTCACTGGTAAATGGCACAATTCAAGCGCATTTTAGAGAATGGATGCCTATGAATGTTACAGGACTTTCGCCGTATCCTGACTTTCTTGCATTTAGCATAACATTACTGCTTACAGGTGATTTTAATTAAGCTTTATTTTGTTTTGTTAAAAATTTTTATCCCTACACTATAGAAATTTAAAAAATTCACTATAAATTTATCTATTTTTTAAATTTGTACCAATTATTATATTTTTCAATCGTTTCCTCTTAATTATAAACTATAGTCAAAACTTATTTTTTCCGACAGTTATGCTCGCGATCGGAGTTAAAGAATCGACTCGTTTTAATTCAATATTTACTGGATTGAATTTATTAGTTGTTTTATTTGTTGTTATCGCTGGTTCATTTAAGGTCGATTTTCACAACTGGAATCTATCCAAAAGTGAAATTACAAACCCAAAAGGCGGCGAAGGAGGCTTTTTTCCATTTGGATTTTCTGGAATGATGGCTGGAGCCGCTACTTGTTTTTATGGTATGATAGTTGGTTAAAGTTACGTTTTCATTATAATTTTTTAAGATAGATTTTTTTCTACGCTTAAATTAAGGATTTATTGGGTTCGATGTGATTGCAACCACTGGAGAAGAAGCTAAAAATCCGCAGAAATCGATTCCTATCAGTATTGTTCTATCGTTGCTTTGCATATTCTTGGCATATTTCGGTGTGTCGGCGATTCAAACCCTAATGATACCATACTTTCTGCAATCGGAAGAACTAACTCAAGGCGCGCCACTGCCTTACGTGTTCAATTACGTTGGATGGCCTGTTGCCAAATGGATTATATCGATTGGAGCGCTAACCGGTCTGTCAACCAGTTTACTTGGCGCTATGTTTCCACTTCCGCGTGTTCTCTATGCAATGGCTAGCGATGGTGTTATTTTTAAATTTTTGGCAAATGTTCATCCGCGCTCTAAAACGCCATTATTGGCCACAATGATCTCTGGTGTGTTTGCTGGCGGAATGGCTGCTATGTTTGACGTGAGTTTATTTCTGCAAATTTTACAAAATGAGGATATAATAAGCTTAGATCTGTCAAAAACTTCTGAATGAATGAATGGCGTTTTGATATAAGATTATATTTAATGTCATTATTAATAATCATAGCAAAATTAGAACAAAATTTAATTTCAACTAACATTTGGACATAACAAATTTAACGTTTAAATTGAAGTATTAATGTCGGATAGATTTTGTTTTGTTTTTAATTTTTCCAGTTTAAAATTTTAAAGGACCAAAGTTTCACTAAAAATGACATTAGTTTGCAATAATACGGCAAAACTTTATTATTTCATCACTAATCTTGCATTTTATTTATTTTAGGTGAGAGAGTTGGCTGATATGATGTCAATCGGTAGTTTCCAAACGATTTATTGAAATTTATTTAAATAATTTTTCTATTTTAGGCACTTTGCTTGCGTATACATTAGTGGCGGTTTCAGTTTTAATATTAAGGTAACTTTTAATTGAAAGCTCTTAAAAATCATATAATATAGGAAAACACACATTCGCTTTTATTTTTCTTTTCGTGTTCTTTAAATGAATGGATAGTTTATAAATTTTTATAATAAAATCCCAAAAATACACAAATAATAAGATTGGAATCATATTTTTCCCGTGATTATCGACATCCGCTTCTGCCTTAACACATTCAGAACTCTTTTTTAATTATTCAACGTGTTAAGGCTAAGGTGGCTAAAAGTCTATAACACCTGGAAAATGTATGATCGAATCTATGACAAAATCGTATAAATTATAGATAAACAAATGTGAGCCTTACGACTTTTTGGCCCTCGAGTCCCGAGTGCCCTTAAATGTCAGGTTCGAGTCCAAGTCCTTTTAAAATTTAAAATGCCCAGGTTCTTTCAAATATGGTCCATTAACATACCATAATGAGCTTTTAGTTTGTTTCTATTTTTACTTATAAAATCACTGATTTTGAAAATACTTTTTAACGTGGAACAAAAAATTCATGCTGGTTTACTAATAATTCATGTTGAATTATTCCAGGTTTAAGTCCCAGCCTTAAAGAATTTTAACCTCATTACTTTGTCCGAGTCCATGGAAAACTTAAGGTTTAGGGCCCAAAATGGTTTATGAGTCCTAGGTTCAGGTCCTGGTTTTTGTTATATCCTTCAAGGACCCGGATCTGTTCATCTTTAGGTTAAAATAAATAACAGCTACAAAACGGTACTAACTCTTCTTATTTAAGTTTAGTTAAAAAGGCTTATTCCACAAAAACCTTAGTTATTTTGTATTTTGATTACTATTAAGATGTGGAAACTTTTTAATAATTTTTTTGAAATTTAAAAATATATATTCGGCTGTTTATATAAACCAAAATTAATTATCTGTCGAAATGTTAGATGATATTAGCATTTTCGAAGCAGCTTGACATTGAAAACTGCATTCTTCTAAACATATATTACGAATAACTATGTATAGAAATAATTAAACAATAAATAATAACAGTAATTATCAAACTAATTTAGATATACAATACAAATATTTATATTTAATGTTATAAATAATCTAACGTTATAGTTATAATATCCCGTAAGCTATAACTGTATATTATTACAGTATTATTTATGTTTACATTAGTAATTAGATAACAATTATATTGTATACGAAACTATTATTTTATAAGTTAGATCAGAGTTTTGACATATTTTTTTAATAAATGAGGATAGATATAGCCATTCCGATCGCATTGGATTATCTAACACTAACGTCATAGAAAGTGTTGAATCTCAAGAAGAAGAACCGCTTAATCCTACTAAAAGGTGCCTTATATTTATTTTTGTTTTTAAAAATCTATATTTTAATGCCATTTTCACACTAATTTTTTAGCTTTCAAGACGAGAGCTTAAAAACGTTACCATCTTCTCCTGGATCTGACGATTCGACGACTAGTCCATCCTATTTTGGAGGACCATCTGCTGATTCGAATAGCTCTGAGACATACGACTATTCTTTTAATCAAATATACAGACAAGTATTTAATTGCGATCGTTTGACTTCTCCAACACAGTTATCGTCTAAAGTTTCTGTTGGTCTCGTTTCATCTATTTGTATGTTTTCTCGATATGATATTATAATTTTTTTGGTGATTTCTATTATAGTTTTGTTTTCTAAATTTTAATTATTAATTTTTTAGGCGCTGTTTTAATTGTGTTCGATTCACTTCTGGTTGCATTAGAAACTCGATTATATCATACGGAAGTTTTATCCATTGTTGTTGTCTCACTTATATTCTTACTTTTGGTTACTATTATAACAGCATTAGCGCTCCAGCCTTCAGCCGCTAAACAGATATCTTTCCAGGTGCGCTCACAAAACTATATCTTATCAAAACTAATACGAATTCTAAATAAATTTTTAGGTACCGTGGGTACCCGTTTTACCAGTTTTAAGTATTTTTGTCAATTTTTATCTAATGCTCAAATTGTCTTATATGACTTGGATTCGGTTTGGTGTTTGGATGTTTATCGGTAAATTTTGAATTTATATTTTTCAATTATGAGTTAAATGTTAATTGTTGCTTTGTTTATTTATATTTTTTGCTTTTTTTTTTGGTCTAAGCTTATCTATTTGTTAAGTTTTAGCTATTAGTTTATGACTTGCGTTCACTTTTTAGGGCTAAGCATTTATGTTCTTTATGGCATTTGGAACAGCAATGAAAGAATTAAAAAATATAAAGAACCGATTGTCGAATATAAAACGAAAAGTAACTTTGTTGCCATAAATCACTAGTCAAACTTTTCGCCATTTTTATGATTGCTTTTGAATAATGAAGTTCGCGAAATATTAATTATTTTTTATTTGAGGATTCTCTATTGAAATCTTTTTAATTAATATTAATTATTTATAATATCCGTTAGTTTTTTTTAAAGAAAATCCTCTTACTTTTTGGGAATTTTTTATTAGTTTAATGGCTATACGGAAATCAGTTTTATAGGCTTATTTCATTTATTATGGTTAACGTTATATATTTTAAAGTTGAAGCTGTATTATTATATACCGGTATTACTTAATCTTTGTATTTTATGACATTTACACTTTTTAATAATTTTAAAGATTTGTATCTGAAATTTTGTTAAGAGCTTAATCTCATTGTATTTTTATTAGCAATCGAAATGTTTAATTATTATTATTTTAAGAGTTTTTTATTTGTCTTTTGAGTTTCAATTATTATGTACTTTACACGCAATTTTCATGTAAACTCTGCTTCACATACATATGTATAAAAGATTTAATTATATGTATTTATAATATTTAAGCAAACAAAACAATCATAATAAAATATTTGCGATAATACGATGCGATGCTCACTTCTCACTCATTTCAGGGTTTTTTATGTATTTTTGTTACGGAATTTCTGCAAGCGTTGGCTATTTGTCTGATGAACAGAAGAGACGCTTAGAAGTTAATAATTCTAATGGATTAAACGAAAATAATCGGAATTTAGACATTGAGAGCGAGGAACTTACCTCCGCTGAAGAAAACGATCGGTTAATCACCTGACCCTCACATTTACTTTAATTTTAATTATTTTATTTATGTAATTTTTTTAACTTGAATAATAATATTAATAATAATTGAGAGAAAAGTAAATTTTAAAATAAATATATAAAATGCATTGTGTAATTTACATGAATGCGTTTAATCAAACTAAAAAAGTTGAAATATAAAAATTAACAGTTATTCTAATATGCAAACTTCCAAACTTCCAATACTATAATTATATTCTGCAAGAAAAATATTTTTGAAGAGCTGAAGGATCAGTATAGGTATACGTACAAACATTCTGCTATAACGATATAATTTAATTTGCATCCGCTTTTTTGCATAAATATGTTTTAAGTAAAAAAATTGAAATATTCTTATTTATGCATAAAATGCGTATTATGTTGTGGTATAGGGAAGCTCGTATATTTTGTATGATTTTTAGGATAATAGTGTCAATAGGAAAAGTCAGAATATTAAAATTATAGAAACAGTAAAAGTAGAAAAGTTAATTAGAATCCATCTTTCGATTATAAGCTTATTAATAAGTTTGTCCAGAGGTGTTTTTTCTGTGGTTTTTTGTTCAGTGAGCCCTAGAGGGCGCTGCATTCAATAATAATAAGTATAAGGAATAGTTTGTGGATCGATAGCACTCTGTTGACGTCAGAGAAGTTTTCGGGAAACGATAATAGCGTTAGCCATTAGCTCATCCCATTCAACACTGCGTTTGCTCCGATCGCTGCGTTCACTTAAAAACCTATGGTATATTTCAAAACGAAAACCACTGAGAAGTTTCTCCCATTTTGTTAGATATTGTTGTGTTCAAAACGAAATAAACAGAAGAAAAGAACAGTTAGCGTTGAAGTGGTGTTTACGTGAAAATATAAAAAAACTTTCGTGATTAACAAAACGAATGAATGTAATTAAGTGACGGCAAAACAACTATTTAAAAAACAATGGTTTACTACAGTTTAGTTTTGCTGCAAATCTTATTCACGTTTTCGTATGCCATCAAAAAAGGTAACGAAATATTTAATAAAAAGTGGCTTTGATTTTTATAGACAAATGAAAATGCGATCACAACTAAAATTACAGTTCAATAATAATAAAATAATATAATATGTTACAACTGTTATTCATGCCCTGTTTTTTTGTTATAATGGACTGAAAATATTGTTAAACGCGAGTGTTTTGATGACAACGCCATATAAATTATATAAGATAACTCATAAAAAGTTTATGTATAGATGAAATAAATCTCATATCTATCTATATATACCCAGGCTTACAATATACTATATATATAATATATATATATATCATGATCAACCGACTGTCGGGGAATAGGCTGAGGGGAAGAATAGCAAAGAACTATTTTGATGATCCAATTCTATTTGGTAGTATTGTGTTTTACAGTAATGTAGAAATATATATATATTATATACGAAGGCGAACTCTCATTGTTTCCATTATTTTCGTGCATTACACACAATTTAGTTGCACTAATGGCTTCTTTAGCTGTGAGGTGATAGTATATTCTGTCGTCACGTGAAATATAAGAAATTACTATTTTAGTTTGGGTTTGATGAGAGTTACATTTTAAGTGTGTTTGGGAAATACAACTTATGCTCGGCTAATGCTAGACATATTAATAAGTTGTCATTTACCGTACTATATGCTGACATAAGGATTTTATTTGTATTGAAAATGTTGAATATTGATAATCGCAAAATATTATTCAAGTATTTACAGTTAATGCTTACAACAACTCGTAAATTATGTATGAATAAAAACGTATTAACTTTATTATAATATTTTAGATATTAATAAATACGCGCCAGTATTCCGACAAGACTCGTATACGGTAACTGTTAACGAAGGAAGATTAATTGATCCCATTGTTCAAGTGGAAGCGTTCGATCACGACCGCTCCTCCAAGTTTAGTGATATCTGCAAATATGAAATCATTGGCGGCGATAAATTGAAGACTCCTTTCATAATTGACTCAAACGGCAATATCAAAAATACGCGCGCACTTTCATGGAAGGAATCACATAATCATATATTAGAAGTTGTTGCTTACGATTGTGGTATGAAAAGGTCTAAACCAGCACTAGTCAACATCAAAGTGAATAGAGTGTGCCAACTCGGCTGGAAAGGTATTAAACCTTAGAAACCTGTATAATATATAATATATATATATATATTTCTAACGAAATATCGATTTCTATACAATTAATTCTCTCGAAGTTAACACCTTTTTTATGTAAACTATGTATTACTTTAACTTTAAATACGTTTTAATATGAAATTCTACTTAATCTTATACTATATTGGAATATTAACATTTTCACTCTCATACGTCAAAATGTCTAAAGAGAAAATATTTTCTAACATAAGATTTTTATTATTAATTATCATAAATGTATATATTATATTTTCGCTGAGTATCGCGTACGCAATTATAAGCGCAAGTTTACGGGTTATAATTAAATAAGTTAACTCGGAAATTCAATGTTGACAATTGGAATGATTGAAATTAGGGTTCAGGCAAACTAAACTCTAACATAACATAAACCAGTTCTGATAGAACTTAATTTATTTATATATTAAAAAAAAGTCGAACTTCTTTTAGTTGCTTTTCGTAATAAGTCTGAGTAAATATTATTTCTCAATGATACTTACAGTACTAGAACTCCTAAGTTGAGAGAAAGTTTTTATAAATGCTTAGACTAACTCGCAGTTATCAATGGCTTTAATAAAAGAATAACGCAAAAAATTGCAAAATTTATAAATATTTCCATTTTTTTGAATCAATGTCAACCTCAAGATAGCTAAAAAAGAATATAATTAATTATATACGTATAAATGATGGCCACGGGAAAGTGTGGGTGTATTATTGACTTCAAATAACACATATGTGCCAGATCTTGATGTACACCCCATGTAAAAATTAAAAAACATATAATAAATAGTGATTGCTTGATTACTTCCTACTTTCCCGTGTAATTAGATGGGTAACGGTTCTTATATAGGGTTATAAAACTTTGGTTAAATCTTATTGAATTTAAACTATTTTTTTTTAAGAAAATAGTGCCCAGTTTTTTATCTAAAATTTAAATTTCAAATTACCATTTTTCTTTCTCATTCCCATTTTTTAACGTGTTTTAGAGTTATATGTCAAGAACTTGTCCTCTTATGCAAATCCGTCGGTCATTCTAATTTGTTTTTCATCGCATAATTTTTAAATATCTAAATTGTATTGGACTCGTAAACGGATAAATGATTAACAAAAATTTAAGGTTGCTTTAGAAAACTGAAATCGGTCTACTTTCAGATTTTAACTCTTAAAACTCTGGTTGATTTAATACATGATATTTAGGTTATATTTAATTTTGATTTTGTTTTGTTTTGTTTTAAAAATTATTTGGGTTCAGTTAAAACACTTGAGATTATCAGCTCAATCATTCTCTGGTCTGGAAGTTCTATATTCTATTAAAGATGCACAATAATTATTACGCATAATCTATAATTACCGTGGACTAGATATTTAATTTTTTGATTAAGTTTCTAATTTCTATTATTTCATGATAATCTAAAAAAATTTAGAAATTTCCGCTGCCGATAGTATAATATTGATTATCAACTTAATATAAAATCGATATTATACATAGAGTATAGACTTATTTGAATATACCATAAAAATATATAATTTAAATAAAAAGGCCACTTTTTTGTATTGTCGCTCATTCTATATGCATCTTAAACCTGCCTTATTAGCATCTACTTTATAATCACGAAAAATATTAATATATTTTTTAACATAGTTTAATAAATGTTATTTTTAGTTATTATTCAATCAATTTTCTATTTATAATTGACTGAAACTTTTTATTATTATTTTTTTGCTCACTTTTTAAAAAAAGGCGAGCTTATTGATTTGACCATGTCTTTCCGTCACGGTGTCCGCACTAGCTCGGCCACTGAACTTAGCACGTATTTTATATTAGTTAAGTTTGTTATATTAGAAAACTGAAGACTAAATTTATAAATACATTTTATAATTAAACGTATAAACTTAGATCAAACTATAACTTTTATGAATATGAACCCTTACTGTGGTAATTTAATGTGCTTAAGCTAGTTTTGTTGTGAAAAAGTGATCTCTATATACCGTATATGAATGTGTCGTTCTTGTTGTAGTTTAAAAGTGATTTTAAACATGATTTTCGATCATTTGTTTTTATGCTTTAATTAATTTCAACAATTCACGAATAGTATATATTACATTAACTTTAAAATTAGACAACCATTCATTACTTTAGAATCGATACGTTTTTATTTTATTTTATTTTATTCACACAATGCGTTTTTATTTTATCGTATTTATATTTTTTGTTTTTTATTGGTTGTTACTTATGTTGCATCGACTCATAAAATATAAAACCGGTAAATTAAGAATTATTAACAATTTTAATGATAAACAAATTATTTTTGTTGATGTTTCCATTATTTCGATTAAAAGGAGCCGTAATTGGAATCGTATCGAAATACAAAATATAAAATTTTCACATTTAAACCTAGAAAAAGTTGGACTAAAATTTTTTGAGATTAGAAAATTAAAACATTCATCTAAAATGGTTAAAAGATAACTTAATTTGTTGTTATATTTTGTTAATTTTTGTTCTTTCGCTGTCTCTAACCGTTCTTCCCCTTCCTTATTTTTTTAAAGAAAATTTAGTTTTGTGATAACAGATTTAACAGTCTAAAATTTGTCAAGTATGCTTAAAATAATATATTTCTGGAACCGGTTCAGATATTTTTTATGAAAAATCCTATAAAAAATATTATTTTCGAATCTTAAGTAGATATCTCTGTGTTTTTTTAAATGGGATAAATTTCGGAATCTAAAATGAATTTATTTAATAACTTGATTTTGTAAATTAAATTAAAATTTTAAACAAGTTATTGGAATATATTTATGATTATCGTGAATGTTATATGTCTTATAACGTTATGCATTATAAAGCATTCTAAAAAAATAATTATTTTGTAAGTTTAATATTAGGCAAAATTGAATTCTTTTTCTTATTACCACGTGATTATGTTATCACAAATTCCGAATATTTCGTAGTGGTCTAGTTTCGAAATTTTAATAATTCAATAGATGTTTTAATTCTTTTGAATTTAGCAAAATATTGTAAAGGGTATCGAAAACTTATTTAATTTAAATATGAATTTTATTCATTTTCAATTCCTAATGGAATTGTCAACATTCTAAAAACATTTCACATTTAAATTCCACTTTGACAATAAGCACAATATTATTCGCGTGGCGTATATATAATTTAAACTACGGTATGCCATAATATTGACTTTAAATTTTACTAACTTGACTTTTGATATTACTGAACTTACTAAACCTACGAGTGCTTTGGTTTTTTTAATGCATCATATAGTATTCATCAATTCCAGGAAAGTATTTTATAATAATTGTTTGAAATTTCCCATATATTGTGAGACATTGGTATAAAAAGTGGGGAATAAAGAAAATTTAAGAAGAACTAAACAATTATAATAAAATCTACGGTATTTGTTTTTTGAAATTTTGCCAACCACTTGTGAATTCAGGTCTTCCACTGAAAAACAAGCAACAAAAAAAAAGACTAACAAATCTATGAACTTATTATTATAAATGTTTCATTTTTGTTTCTATAAATACTTTCAATTTATTTCGAATTAAGACAGTACGAAAAAATTGCCCTTATATTTATTTCCTACTATTCGATTGGTTTGGAATTCTTTGATTCCAAAATTCAAATATAAGAGTATATTCGATTTTGAATTAGTTTTTCTATGATATTTGAGAGCTTTTCAGAAATCTAAAGAAGATAATATCGCTTGAAGATCTATTACAGATCATTAACAATTTAAAACAATTAATATCATTTTAACGTGAAATCGTGCAATTATACGCGTTAAGTAGAATTTGTGCAATTAAATTGTTAAAATAGGATCATATTTTATAAAATTTTATAGAAAGCTTATTGAACAAGCAAATGAATTTAATATATTTTGTCGTATTATATACGGTATAACTTATAGATTTTGTACATCTTTTGTTTCATTCTATTTTTAAAAAAAAGTTGCGAAGAATTATTTTTTTACGTTTTTAGAATAAAACAAGAATTGCAAATTTATAGAGAGCTCACTTTTCTTAATGCAAAATTAATGTGCCAAAAATATTAGTTTCTCAGCCAAGATAGAAAAATGAATACTCTCTTTATTAATTTAAAATTGGGAAAAGTCGGACAGACATGTCATCCATAAGCCCGTCTTTTTCTAAAAAAGTGAGCTAAAAAAATTTGAAACAAAATTATTAGATGAATTTCATCCTCGAGAATAATCGGCTTTGATTTCGATATAAACTTAAACGAAACTTTTTTGCGTCAAACTATGATACGTATAAAGTAAAAATTCTAATTAATATATAAAAATTCAAATGTATAAATTAATTAAAAAATACAAGCAAAACGTAAACTCGTTTAGTCTCAAAACTGCTCATACAATGCGTTTGTAAAGTTTTTTCTTTTTAGAGTAGATTATAGTTCATCTATTACTGACTGTATGAAAATGAAATTATATTTCTATAGTATATTCTTTTTTAAGCTTAGTATTACTTTAATATTAAGCTATACGTAGATTTGTAGCTATTCATATTTTGGTTTCTATCTTTCTTTTTTTTTTGGTGGAAACTAGTTGATCATCTAATATGAGACGCAATAATTTTTTGTCTGCTGGGAAATCCTTTTAATTATTTTTTAGTAAATACGAAACTTGAAATACACTTTCTGCAGCGATTGAATTAAAAAAGCAATTTTAAAACATTTTTATACACTTCTTTTGATTCGAGTTGTTATTTTTTTAATTATGTTTTTTCAGATTTTTTTTTCAAAAACTTTTTCAATATTTGTTAATTTTTTAATTATGAGCTCCTAATTTAAAACAGATGTTTCATACTTTGAATTTAATTTTTTGTCAAGGAATACCGGAACGGATCGAATATATCCCGGACTCGGGTTATTTTAAGAAAAAGGGTTTTGATTTCGTGTGTGTCGAGAAATGTAGATATATTTAGCGTATTAGTAATAAATGTTTCGGTAATAATGTATTTATCAGTACGTAATGCACTCTATGGTCAGGCCTTGAGTTAGAGCTTAAGAGCAGAAGCAAAACGATCGCTGATTTTAAAGAAGCATTTTTTCCGTTGTGTTGCGTTTGTGTGCGCAAAACTGATAGATTGTGCCGCATATACCCGTATAGTTATATATAACCATAGATATAGTTGAGGCCATATTTGTGCGAAATATAGGTATAGACACTGAGAGAGAGAAAGAGAGACTTAACTCATCGCTAAACGAAGACGTGATGCTTATTGCCATTAATTTTGGTGATTGGCTTTCGTATCAAATATCACAACAAACCCTCATTTAAAGCATGTTTAATCGTTAATCTTTTTACTTTCATTTTCACTCTCGAAACAATTATTCAAACTGCAACACACCATCTATTTTACATAATATTGTGCATGTTTTTCTGTCTCTTAAATTTCTGATCAATAATTTTTTTTGTTATACGCGCTATTAATCAAAATCAATAAATACCTAAAAACATTTATATAATGTTTCCACTCGTTTCTCGCTAATAAGTTATAATTGCTTTTAATGTTTCAGTTATTTCCTCAATAATTTTCTCTCTTTTTATCCATTTATTATTATTATGATTATTATTTCTATTTTTATAAGCATTCTCGCAATTATTAATGAATATGAATATGAATTTGTATTAATCTAGTTTTTTTGCTAACGAAAAAACTAAGCATTAAAAGCTTACATATATATAAATATATATAAAAATATTATATATAATGTTAGGCTTTTAAATATATATGTTTTATCTTAACGAATGCAAATCCGGTGAGAAATAAAAGTGCAATAATAATAAAGTAATAGAAAAATGAGAGAGTATACTGAGACAGCTTTTCCTAATGTCTACCTCTATATACAGTATATATATTATGCTTACGAAATCGTTAAATTCATACAAAAATTTTCTGTAAAATCGTGTCACGACTGAACACCGATTCTCAAACCTTTTTTTTGGTTAAGCACACAGTTTATATGAGCTGTTTATTGTTCAAAAACTTAACCAGCAATATGTAGTACACTAATCAGTTTTTATTAAATGCCAAGCGATTCGTTCAGCATTTAGTTTCCAGTTTGTTGAATGCGATAAAAATCTTTTATAATTTGTTGGTGTTATTTATTTTTTGCTAACAATACATTTAAAAGTACTCTAATTTATTACTGTAATTATTTTTGGGGAAAAATTTGAGGAATTCAGCGAATTTCGATAATAATGGCCGAACAATAATGAGATCTTATAAATAATTTAGTGCACGCACTTTAAAAACAGTGCAGTAATACAAACGTAGAGAATATATCGCAAATGTTGATTGCAAAACTCAAATTTGATCCCATTTTAGGCACTAAAACTTAGAACCCGAATAAGAATAAAACTGAGTGTTTGGTACTGTATAATATTGAATGAGTTTATTTTGTTTGGTTTGGAAAAATCTTTCGATAAATCTCGCAGGAATGATACTAATATAATATGTTACAACTGTTATTCATGCCCTGTTTTTTTGTTATAATGCACTGAAAATATTGTTAAACGCGAGTGTTTTGATGACAACGCCATATAAATTATATAATATATAACTCATAAAAAGTTTATGTATAGATGAAATAAATCTCATATCTCTCTATACCCGAGCTTACAATACTGTGTATACTGTATATATATGATGATCAACCGACTGTCAGGCTGAGGGGAAGAATCGCGAAGAACTATTTTGATGATCCAATTCTATTTGGTATTATTGTGTTTTACAGTAATGTAGAAATATATACTGTATATGAAGACGAACTCTCATTGTTTCCATTGTTTTCGTGCATAACACACAATTTAGTTGCACTAATGGCCTCTTTAGCTGTGAGGTGTATAATCTGTCATCACGTGAAATATAAGAAATTACTATTTTAGTTTGGGTTTGATGAGAGTTACATTTTAAGTGTGTTTGGGAAATACAACTTATGCTCCGCTTCAAAAATAATTGAAATTAAAAAGAGAATCTATTACTATGATATGTGTGGTCAATAGTATATGGGATTTGTGCGAATGTATAAAGTTAAGGGCATCTAATGTAACGTTTCACTTATATAAAAAAATTGTGAATTCAGGTCTTTCACTGAAAAACAAGCAACAAAAAGACAAATTATTCTATGAACTTATTATTTAAAATGTTTCATTTTTGTTTCTATAAATAATTTCAATTTATTTCGATTTTAAGACACTACGAAAAAATTGCCCTTATAATTATTTACTACCATTCGATTGGTTTGGAATTCTTTGATTCCAATTTCAAATTATCTTCGATCTTGAAGTAATTTTCCTATGATTTTTTTTGAGAGCTTTACGGGAATCAATACGTGAATTCGATTTAAATGTTTAGTAGAATTTGTGCAATTAAAATGTTAAAATAGGATGAACTATATTTTATAAAATTTTATTATGAATTTTAAATGATAGAAAGCTTACTGAGCAAACAAATGAGTTTAATATATTTTTACTTATTATATATGGTATAACTTATAGATTTTGCTCATCTTTTGTTTCATTCTATTTTTTAAAATAGTTTCGAAGAATTATTTTTTATACGTTTTTGGAATAAAAAGTCAAACGTATGAAACGTGATTATTAGATGAATTTCATACTTGAGAATAAGCGGCTTTGATTTCGATTAGACTAGTAAACGGGTACCCGAATGTTTTGTTCGGGTCGGGTACCCGCCAAGTTTGTCGGGTTCGGGTCGGGTTTTAAAATTTTTATTACAAAACCCGACTTCATAAAAAATACAAAGAATGAACAAAAATTTATGAAATCTTTTCCATTTTTTAAAAATAGAACTTTATTTATAACTAAATAATAAATATTGATGTAAAACTACTATAATATTTATATTAATACTTATGTGGTATGTTTTTTGCTAAAAATTATTGACATTTGTTTAAGATGGATGGTCGGGTTCAAACATGTCGGGTACGGGTCGGGTTCAGAAATTATTATCAATTTACTAGTCTAATTTCGATATTAAATTATTACGAGCATATCGTAAACTCGTTTAGTCTCAAAACTGCTCATACAATGCGTTTGTAAAGTTTTTTCTTTTTAGAGTAGATTTTAGTTTCTATTACTGACTGTATGAAAATGAAATTATATTTCTATAGTATATTCTTTTTTAAGCTTAGTATTACTTTAATATTAAGCTATACGTAGATTTGTAGCTATTCATATTTTGGTTTCTATCTTTCTTTTTTTTTTGGTGGAAACTAGTTGATCATCTAATATGAGACGCAATAATTTTTTGTCTGCTGGGAAATTCGTTTAACTATTTTTAGTAAATATGAAACTTGAAATACATTTTTTTGCAGCGATTGAATTAAAAAAGCAATTTTAAAACATTTTTATACACTTCTTTTGATTGGAGTTGTTATTTTTTAATTATGTTATTTTTCAGATTTTTTTCAAAAACTTTTTTAATATTTGTTAATTTTTCAATTGATGAGCTCCTAAATTATCGAAACCAACATTTAGCGCACTATAATATAATTTTTTTACCTCTTCTTTATTCGCAATTACCGTTTCTAAAATTATGCTTAGAATGTAAATTCATTCGATGCGCTTTAAGAAACTGCTGTTATAAACTTCCCTTTTCAGCCTCGCTATTATGAACTCTATAAAAGTATCACAAAAGCTTGATTTTTCTAAAAAAAACTTAGAGTAAATTTTAGTTAACTGAACTTATTATGTATAAAGAAATTATTTAAAAGTATCAGTGCCTCTACTTTGGGTTATTTTTGTAACAATCTATTTTATTGTTTCATATTAAACAAAAAAATTAAACCTGATATATAAAAACAGATTTTTAATACTTTGTATTTAATTTGTTATTAAGGAATACCGGAACGGATCGAATATACCCCGGGCTCGGGCTCTCGCGTATTAGTGGCAGACGCGGAGCTTCAGTTATGCGACGTTCCGTGTGACACTGAAAATGTCTCGGTTCGCATAACACTATCAACACATCATATTGGAAAAGGATGCGATCGTGACACTTATTCTGTTGAATCTCAAAGAAAATTATGCGGTAAGTTATGGCAAGCTTTTTCTATTTTTTATGCGACGAATACATTTTTTTGTGAATATCAATCCAAAAAAAAATGGGAATTTATTCAATTTTTCCCGGATTTTAAGATTGAAAGTTGAATATTATTCAAATTTGCAGTCAAACAAAACTCGCGATATTCAATTAACTTATAATTTTGGCGAAGTCATAATTTAGCTTTTGGTTATTATTGTAGTTATTTGGAAACAGTTCCAGTTTGCTAATGTATACGTTTTAATTTGTGATGATAGCAAATGTTATGGATTTAGGAATTAATGCGTTGTTGTGGATGAGTTGTTCAATATTCAAGTAATCTCTTGCCATAATCTCATTTAAAATGTCGAAATTCTTATAAACATAAACCTTGGTAAAAGAATAAACTGTACAGTTACTGGTGTATGTATGGTACAGTATAAGCTTACGCACTAACGAGAACTTGATATGGTTTACCCTATTGTTATGACCTGAAAGCTGTGTTGCATTTCATCAATAATGAGAAGCCTTCTAGTTATAAGCTTACAGTTACTGATGGAACAATTCTCTGTACGCTCTCGTATATAGAGTTTTCATTGCATTAAATCCGCCTTCAAATTTAATTATTTAGTGCTAAATAACTTCGCTAAATATGAATCAAAATCGATATGATATATAATTTTGTTAATTTTGTCGCAAACATAAAACTGCGTTCGCAATTATTTAGCGCAACAATGAAATTAGTTTAACTTATTCCGTATACGAAATCAGTCTTAATCTAAAAATATTTTGGCAAACATTCGCCTCTCATTAATCATTTCGTTCACAACTAAATCTATAATTGAGTTAATTTTAAAAATAGTCTCGACTTATGAATATTTATTCGCGAACGAAAAATAATAACTAAAGATCGCAGCTATTTCATTGGCATCTTTATGGGAGATGTAAATTTGATTTAAATGATACCAAAAACTTTTATGACAACATAAATATGTTGATTGTCGGCAGAATAGTATGTGCGAGTAGAATGTTCTAATAATCTGAGTCACTTAAATCACTTTTTTAAAGCCCTGAGTTCTAAGAAATGGATTTAAAGTAGTAATGAGTTTTTTGCAATTGGTTTTTAACAATAGAAGAGTAGTTGTTGGTCAGCTAAACATTTTTCTCTGAAGCTATTAATAAACTGTAGTATTTATTATTTGACAGCTTTTGAGAGCACGTTTTCTTCACAGTACTTTAAATGTTTAAAACATTTTCTGTTTATTTATGAGAATTACACATTTTTAACATAAATTTTTGCTCGTAATGCGTGTTTATAAATAATTTTGCGCTATATTTAATGGAATACGTATTATAGGTGCGAGCGCTGAAAGCGTTGATTTATTGCCATCGCCATCAACTGGTGCCGAATGGACGAGGGAATTGCCGACAGATGATGGGAAAGAAAGCGATCAAATATACGAGTTTGATGGCGCAACAAATGCCGTTGTGATTCCCGATACAACATTGAATCATAACCTGACAAATAAGTTTACGGTATCGTTTTGGATGAAACACGAACCGCCAGCGGATCAAACCAATAAACACATCAAAGAGCATATTATATGCAACTCCGATGATCACAGTGAGTGCTCTGCGATCTCATTTTAATTAATTGAACTCTCTATCTCTCACTAATGCCTAATATTTTAATTTATCTTTCGACTTTTGTTTTTGTGTCATTTTGTATTTATAGAAAAGAGTCGACATCATTATTCTCTTTTTGTACGAAACTGTCGTTTAATACTACTCCTTCGTCGCGAATTTAATGAAGAAAAGCATACAGTGTTCAAACCTGCTGAATATAGATGGAAATTATCTGAAGTGTGTGATAACGAGTGGCATCACTTTGCCGTTAGCGTCAATTTTCCAGATGCTGTTTTATATATTGATGGTCAAAAATTTCATAATACGAGCTTTAATCCAGAAATTGTTGATGACTGGCCTCTTCACGCTGTCAAAGGACTTAACACTACATTAGTTGTCGGCGCGTGTTGGGAAGGAAAAAATTCAAAAATGAATTTCCATTTTAGAGGCTTTTTAGCTGGTCTATCAATACTTCGCGGTCAAAATGAAAATCCAGATGTATTATCATGTTTACATCGATGCAAAGAAGGCTTACAATTACCACCGACCGACACATTAGAACCGGGAACTGAAGTGTCAACAAATGGCGATTCTACTGCTGCTTTTATCGAAGGAAAGGATGCCATCGATGTTGAGGATATGCTTTCTCAAATATCATACTTTAATTCACGCGAATTTCCAACGCCTGGAAGACGTAGCTTAAGAATATCGACATCAATCATGTAATGAAAACCCATATTTTTGAAACGAGTTCAATTTTGACTAAGTTTAGAAGTGTTTAATTTACGAATTTAGGTGTTCAAACGGCAAATCATTGAAAGTACCTCTCGTTGATTCATACGTTATGGTTATGCCAACAGATCAGCCAAGTATTGCACTTAATGGTACTCCAAATTTAGCGCGAGAATATGAAGCGTTTATGCAAGGATTCGAGTTATTCTCTACAGTATCCATACTCATAAATCAAGAGGCAGACCCTGACGATAATGATAATGACGACGACGATACTGACTTGGATTCTGGCGAGGATTCGTTGTCTAATACAAATAATGCTAACAAATTGATGAACGAACATAAATTGGACACTTGCACTGTTCAAGTATATCCACCTCTAAATCCAGACCATGAATATTTCCGTTTGCCAACAAACTTTATGACACATCTGGGAATTCATCACAAAGAAACAAAGGATGGTATTGTGATATATGGTATAAAATGGACATTATCTTCAATTATGTTGCATACTGTATACCATATTTACCAATTTACTTATAATTATGATTAGGAGCTGATTCGGTTCATAATTATCAACAGATATTGCGACAACTCGTATATTTCAATAGGAAACCAGCCTATTATTTGAATCGTGCCTTTAAGTTGACATGTTCTGAATTGAATGGCCGATTTTCTAGCAATGATTACATTCAAACCTTAACTGTTATACATCCAAAAGTTGAAAAACAAAAACAGTCTGAACAACAGCCGCAATCAAATGTTCATACAAATGATCACACTGTTATTCAACCACAACCTGTAGCACATTCGCAAGTTCACGATCATAGAGTTGAGTTTAAAGACGCTCGTATCAAATCTGCCACCGGTTTTCTAGAAGGTGGCGGTCTTTTAGATGCTGGCGACGCGTTTGGACGGTCAACTGCCAGTGAGTGACACGATTTAGCTTAATTAATATTTAGTTATACAGTATAGTGAACATATCTATTGATTATAGTGAATGCACGCTTGTCCCCCATCGTTGTAGGTCATGCCGTAACCATCATTATCGTGGTTTGCGTTGGATTTCTCGTGTTTATGATTGTATTGGGTGTCATAAGGATTCGGGCCGCGCATCACAGATCCGGAGACCAACGCGATGATGAACAGGAAATGGCTTGGGATGACTCCTCACTAACTATTACCGTTAATCCTTTGGACGTAAGTTAAACATTTTTATTTGTTTTAAGGATTAATCAACCGTACAGTATATAATTCTGTTTCCATTAACTTTCGACTTCATTTCAAATGAAACGTATAAAATTAAAATTAAATTATTTTCGGAAAAATAGCAAATATTTGAGTAAATCGTTATCGTATAGTATATGTAAGCTTACGTACTGTATATAAAAGTTTGCATTAGCGTTGTTTCTATAGCTTATATAAATTTGCAGATTTTATTCTAATAGTAATAAATAAATATTATCCATTAAAGCTCTGTTTTCTATTTCTGTTTAATATTAAAAGACTTTTAATGAATGTTTGGTTAAGTAGAGAATTACGCCAAACAAACATTTGAATTTAATATTTCTTTACTTAGTCGTTAGCGAGACATTAGATTCTAATTGTATAAAATCACATTTATAAAACTTTAATCAAATAATTGGTCATAATTTATAGACGAAAAAAGCATTAACCTATTAATTATATTGATTTAATATAGAAAATGGCAGAAATGACGGAATACTATATACAAAAAACTAAAACACTGTATTCTTCTGTAACAGTACTCTGTTGTGTGTTATTAAGCAAAAACATATACCCATTTATTGTTTATTTAGTATTATAAATATTAGTTGAGGCAAATAAATCTTAATATTTATTTTTTATAATAAATGTTTAATAATAAATCGAGTTATAAATTAACCTTTATATGAACGTATCTATGTTTTCGACAATTCTTTAGATTTCGATTCCTAGAAAAAGAGTTTTAAAATTTGCAAATCAAGTTTTTTGTTCAATTTGTAGTTCGCATCTGTTTGAATGACACGCCCACTAACCAGTTTGAAAAAATTGAAAAGTTTCAGTTTTATCAGTTTTTAACTGTTTTGAGTGATACGCATAGCAGCTGTCAGGCATAAGAATATCCATCTGCTGTTTTCCATTGTCAAATTAACTTAAATAAGTGCTCTTTTATGAGTTAAATATTTGTTCGCACTACAAATAACAGTGAAAATTACGTTATGTTTGAATAGTTACCAAATTTTCAAACACAAATGCCTTAAATTCAATATTTATTTATAATATATAATTTTGATTTGATTATTAGTAAATTTTGCCATTTGATATTAAAACGCTCGTAATTATAATTATATTATTTAAAGGTCTATATTAGAGGTTAAAAACGGGTCATGTGGAAAGCGGGTGGGAGTGGGAATGAAGCCAAACATTGCGGAATCGGAGGGAACGGGATTAACTTAGAAACTAACGGGATAGAAGAGATTTCCGCGTTTGTTTTTTTCCCGTAATAAAACATTTCAATGAAAAATTTCAATATAAAAACAATGTATAACACCAGATTTAGTCATAAAATTTATTGAAATACAAAGTGTATAACTTAAAATTTTTGTGCCTATAATTAAATATGTTTTTTTTATTGCGGACGGGAGCGGCGGAAATGGTAAATTTACTTTTGCGGGAAGGGACCCACGGGAGTTGAAAAGTTTATTTACGGATGGGATTGGGAGTTAATAATGAATATTTTTCAACCTCTAGTCTATATTCAATACAATTTAATAGTAAACATTTATTGATATTTTCTATAAATCTTTTGTTTCTATAATCTCCCGATTGGAACGGAATTTAAATATTATAATAGATTCTTTTATAAAGACATTTTTCACTGCAACTTTACTGTGAGCTTTTTTAATCATTTGTTTATGTAATGTCTTGTTAATGGTAGATATTTTCGAATTAATATAACCATTAAACATCTTTTATAGAATTTTAAGATAGCAAAAAATGAATGCATCGAAATTGGTAGACAGTTGACACGTTTTAGCTGACAGTGTGAGTTAAAAGGGGTATTGCCAAAGGTTATATTATTTATAAAAATGTTTTTTTTGTACACATATATTGAAAAAAATGTTCGTTGTTAGTGGCAACACAACCCGCAATAGTTTTCTCGCGTTTAACGCTCGCACCAGTGATTAAATGAAATATTGAAATCCCTTTGGAAAAATATTAGTATTCTATGCATTCATTATGCAACAAAAACTTATTGTTTAAAGCAAAAACAGAGAACTGCTATATTTTAGTTTTAGTTCTTTTTTGATAACGCGATAATTTCTCAATGCAAAAACGGTATTTCAAAACAGCTTAACTTATTCGGAAAATTTATCGTGTCATGTAAGAAATTATGCGATAAACTTAATAGCGTTAATATTTTTCTGTTTAATTTGAAGTAACATTATTTTATATAACATTACCGAGTAGTTTCTAATTTCTTTGGGCGCCTATCTATGGTCTAACAGATTATGCGCATTATTTAGTAAATTATATTGTTTTTCTTCGGTCTTAATAAAAATGGTCTTAAATGACTAATTCCTCGATATATGATCGTTTACTAAGCGTTGATAAATTTTTCATTTTAATTAGCGATCATATACGTATTTATATTATGAGGCAATTAGTTGCTATAACGACCAGAAAAATCTTTACTGATTTTCCAGCTTTGATTCGAACTAATGATAAATTTTTCCATTAGAAAAAATAAAATTTTTACTAAATTGAGTCGACATTCCGATAATTTGTTCGTTGTTTTGTCCATAATTCTAAGAATTTATTTTAACGTTACAAAACGGATGAATTTGATGAAACTATATATAAAATACGCATTGCTAACATCGAACTTCCAAATTAGCTTACAAATTGAAACATTAAAAATAAATAATAAATACTGTTCTACTGCTCAATGTGTGGCATTGTTTGTTAGCAGATTCACAATACCTGATATTGTTTATGAAATCCAAACCCTAAGTTTTGAGATTATACCGAATTATACCGAACAATCACCTGAAATATTGACATTTTTGTAGTTGTATGTGTATCTTGAACTAGAATTATGATCTTTATCAGACTTAAAATATTTTTCATAAATCATTTTATTTGAAATTAATCATTTATAGTATCACTTAAGTTAATCGCTTTATTATATAAATTAATTCACTATATTTTGTCTTATTTTATATTAATAAATTTAATTTAGTTCATATTTATTTATTTCTATTTTAACAAATTATCAATCATTTCTATTATTTTCTGAATTTTTGCCGAAATTGATCAAATATATTTAGAAAAAGAAAATTATATTTTAAACCCATATTACAAAATTTTGATACTGATTTTAGATTAAGAGTTTTTATATGATGATATAATTGATTCCAATATTTATTTTTATCGTTATTTTCTAATCTAGCAAATCGAAACAGAACAGGAAACCCAACAAATACACGACGAAGACGAAGAAAGTGATAGCTCTGACGATGGTAGCAGTTATCATGAAGACGGCGAGAGCACAGAAGACGAAAGTACAGAAAAATCAAAGGCAAGGAGAGAACTGGAATGGGATGATTCAACCCTTAATTTTTAGAATGCCATACATTGCCATAATTAGAGTCGATTACAATGAAATGGTTGCATCGCTAAGAGATAATGTCCATTGAAAATCCTAATGCATGTTTTCATTGGTAATTATTTCTTGGAAAGTTATCGCCAATTTTAAAGCATTTAATTAATACTATTATTGCTTTTATTTTATTAAACATTATCGAAAAAATGATGACTAAAAATGAGTTATAATTTCGAAGCTAAACAAACCCTTACTTTATGTGACATATTGTGACTAATAATCGGCCATAAAACGAATGGCAAGTACTTCATCACTGAAATGCAGCAAAACGTATGACACTGTATTGCTATTAACATTTTTTAACATTATTTTCATTTTAGTTTTTGTTTTTTTATATATTATTAAATTTTAGTATTATTTACTAATTTTTTTATAATTCTTATTAACTACTTATAAGTTATTTTTAATTAGTCACTTATAAATAAGTTTTTAAAAGAGTTTTTTGTTCCTTTTTATTAAACAATTTATTTTAAAGTTGCCAACTATTTGTGTACAATTTTTATTTGTCTACAGTGCCATAACCGCAACTTTTTTTTTAATTTTTACATTTTAACTTATAATCCAATTGATTTTGTGTCAAAAATAAAAATAGAAAATTTGATATACTATATTTAAAATATGATTTAACAAAAAAAATGAGATAATATGAGCTATGATAGCAGAGCTGCATTGTTTACATATCTTTGAATATATTATAATTGTATACATTTTACTAATAATAGCTATTATTTACTAATTGAGACTGCAGGCAGTTTTATTTTTCGTTTTGGTTTACACGCCGTTTCAAAACCACTGCTATCATGATTCGCAATGATGAAAGCACTTGTTGTGATTGTGCGGGCTATTTATGCCAATAATTATTAATCATTAATTATAATTAAATTGTAAACAATTAATATTTCCAACTAATAATAGTCGAATAGAGCAGTACTTGTTTCGATTTCAGTGAAGATATTGATGGGTTATAAACCCTGATTTTAAATCGATTATTAATTATAATTAATTCATTAATAAGAAAAAACTATTAATTTTACAACATTCGAAGTGATCTCTTGTGTTAATATTTTTGTTGTTAAAGAGAAATTGTAACTATTATTAGAGATTTTTTTAGTTACGTTAAATAAGTTTAGTGTTACGTATTTATAGATCACGTTTAAATGATATTTAGAAATTATATGGTTTTACTATTTTTTAATTGATTAACTTTTATTGTTAACATTTTTTTCTGTTTTCTTTTCCTTTAATCATGCAAAATGTATTTGTATAAAAATTATAATTGTAACTTAGCAAAAACCACTCTCTCTTATCAAAATAACAATAACTAGAAAATTTTTCTCTCTTTTTGTATCACTTTTTATGTTTTAATAATATATATTCACTTTAATAAATAAATAAACGAACCGAAACATTCATAATTTACTGTTAAATATGCCGTAAAATTTGTAAAGAATTGTGTGATCATAATGTAACAAAAAATGCAGTCTTATGTGATTCTTCATTTGTATTTGAATGTAAATCTTAAACTTGCAATAAATAACATTTAAACCCTTAAACCATATCCATATTTATCAATTTTCGTATCTTAATTAATATTATTTAATATACAGCCAAAAATATATGGCGGGTTCAAAGATCCAGAGCGTGTAGATCTAGATTGATATTAAATATCGTCACTATGGTTACAATTTGCAATATGCTGTTGTGTTTGATCATTATGTAAGTGTAGGTCATTATATATGCCAACAGTGATGCCCATCCAAAAACAATTCACTCTACCGTAATATGTAACGCTTAATTTCTATACGCGTTTGATTTTATATTTAATTCTTTCAAATTGTGTGGTTGTTGTAACGCAGGCATAACACTCTCTACTTTATAACTTTGCTACCATTCCAAAGATAATCTCTTCTTTTTTTTTGTTTCAATTAAATATACTACAGTAACGTATATCTAACAATGAGATGAAGTAAAAGACAAAACTGAAATCGTATTGTTTGACAAGGAATTAAAAATATATATATAAGAGACGGAACAAAAGAAAGGCGTGTTTCCTACATCTAATTATTTTGAACGAACACACATACGAATATATTAACCAATCGAAAACAAAATTAGTATTGCGGCTCAATTAAGCCAAGTTTTTTAACGCATTTAAAAGATTTTAATAACAAAATAATTCCGAAATAAAATAAGAGCTTTACTTATTTCGAAACTAGAAATTGTGAAATACGTCAAGATTTATAGTAGAATTTGCATTTTAATTATCCCACGAAGGAAATAGTTTTGAGTTAAGCTTATCTTTACTGTTATTTTTACTTTTTTAGCTCAGTTTCTCAGATAGAAGTTGAGTTCATGGATTTGACCATTCCGTCCGTTCGTCTTTACGTTACAGTCTCAGTCGCATAACTACTTTGGAATTTGACTTTTATTTGAATGAAACCTTAATCTTTGAACTTTATAAACTTTTTGACTTAATTCGTTTGTGTTTAAAAGGCAACCAGAAGTGAGCTCCAAATGAATGTGTGGTTCTTGTTTTAATAATAAAACAATAGTAATTAAGTGATAACAATGTATTTAAAATAGATTCAACAAATTTTAAGTTAATTATGAAAGATTTGCAAAAAATTATTATTATTATTATTTATAATGTAATACAATGAATATGTACATATATATACAGTAAATGAAAACGATGATAATGGTAGAAGTGGTTGAAAAGATAAGAAAAGTTTAATAAACTCAAAATAATCGAATTAATTTATTTGAGATTTTCGATCACATTTTAATGTGATTTTAACGTCAGCGCATTAGTCATACTACAGTAACTGTATAAGCCGAGTTATTAAGTAAATCATGTAAAGTGTCTTTTTAAGATCTGAACGAAACGTCTAAAGATTAGTATAAAAACGATAATATGCTGTAGTAAATGTTTTTAAGTAAACATCGATAACTTTGAAAAAATTGAGTGTTTCGCGATTATATTATAAATGATATTCAAAACAACCAGATATTCTAGAGATTATAAATAAGTTTAGATTGAAATTTTTAGAGACAGAAATGAGTGAGAAATGAGATAAAATGAGTGAAAATTTTTTGGTATGAAATTATTATTTTTTTAAACAGATGGTATGAAAATTTACGCATTCGTTTCAAGAATGGAAAAAACGCTATAGAGTTGACAGAATAAATTGTTGATTTTATCCACAATTTTAGTATATTGTAAAAAAATATAAAATTGTAACAGTAGAAGAAATGAATAAAAAAATTAATTCAAAATTATGTAAATACAGAATTTGTTTGCGGTGCGCGCAGCACTATGTGCATACAATCAATTTTGCAAAAGCTAGAAATCAAGTTAATTTTAATTTATATATATAAACTTATAAAAATATAATTTAAATTCAAAACAGGAAAAATTAATTTTGGATCGAAGTCAGTTTTTTTTGCATAACCAACGATTTTTTGTTATAAACTCAAAAATTTGTCGCAATCATATCAATTAGATCTAATTAATATAAATTATATATAATTATTAATCATACGCAGGTTTACAAAATTAATACTTAAACTAAATGATTTATCGCACTCTAGAGATATTACAAAGGCTTATTCCGTATTTTAAAGCGTTATTACCACATTTGTTTATGCGATATAAAATTTTGTTTTAAACTTATATTTAAATAGAAAACGCATCTCTGTTTTGTGGTCAGAGCCAACTGAAATGTAACGATTGTATTTACAGAGAAAACAAAAAATTGACTCAACATTTTTATACTTTAAATAGTATGAATAGTTTAAAAAATTTCTCTTATACATAAGTTTTATAACTTAGAATTCCTATGCCTGTTTATTCCTTAGAAATCCATATTAAATAAATACAATGTAAGTTACAATTCTAAATAGAATGCATGTACTGTATAAAATGAATTTCATTTTAAAAATATTTTAATTAAGAAAAATTCTTTTCAAGTTTTTTTGTTTATTTATTTTTGTTGTAAATTTACATTTGAATTCATTTTTAATAACATAGAAAACATTTTCCATTTATTTCCCGTTCCTAGTTATTAGATTTTGAAAGTATTAGTGTAACTTTAATTGAAATGCATTAGAAGTACTTATATAGGATATGTACAGTTAAAAGAAGACGCGAAACATTGAGAACTTATCTCCTTATTTCAACAAACTAAGATTTTCAGTAAATGCACACTAAGTTTTATCTTATTTTCTTAATAATCAAATAAACTAACTTACGAGTTACGACTTAATACACATGTATTGAAGGCAATGGTCAATTAGTCAATGTTTTACGATAAGGTTACACACAAACTTTATGCTCAGTCGGAGTTTACAACAGAATAAATTGAAAAATGCAACGCAGTATACGATTATTTGTATGCAAAATTTTACAACGAAGAATTTACGATATATTTGCGAATAAGCATTCAGTGTTGTTGTGTTTCGCATTCTTATCGATCGTATTAATAGCATTTTTCCACATTATTGAGGTGACACTTGATTTACTAGAACTTATGGTATCATTAGTTTCGATTAACTTTTATTTTCATTTTTGCTTTAATATTAGGTACTAGTTTTGAATCATAAAATTATTAATAAAAGATATTTATTAATAAATGATTCGATTAATCAAAATGATTTGTGTCAGCATTTGTCAATTGACGCCGTTTACACATGGGTTAATGGAAGTGATCCCAAGCTGTTGCGAGAGTTGGAAAATACGCGTAAAAAAATACAATATTTAATATCAGAAACATGTAGTAAAAAGTATTGCGAATCGAGTGAGAAATGCATCGAAACTCCGATTGCTTTTCTAAAACCAATCGTCGAAAACCCTTACGCGATATTAAATAACGTAACAAAGTTTGAAAATTTCAATGATAAGGGAAGTTTGATCTATTTTGCCAACCTTTTCGCAGGTAACATATGAGCACACACTTTCCATTCTGTTTGCCAATTCAATCTCGTCTCATATCAAACGCATTATAGCTTTTATCATTATTTTTATTACCTTTTAGCTCGAGAGCAAACAGCGAGATGTAGTTTATCACATAATACAAGCACTTATTCCATCACAACGGCTTATATAATGCTAGACGAATCAAATAACTTTCAAAGCGCTGCGAAGAATAATGTAATTTCGGTTTCATCCATGATTTTACTGACTGCTAATTTAACCAATACTACACAGTCGCAACTAATTAGATATTTATCACCTTTTACTAGAAAACAAATACAGCTCATCAATATTTACGAACGAAACAGTATAGCTTTGCTAACCATTAAAAATCGCTATGAAAATGTTAGTAAACTTATACAATCAATAAATACTACGTTGAATAAAAAGTTTGAGAATTCCACCCAATCATTCCGAATTTTAAATCCCGTTCAACTGACACTCGGAGACGAAAATTTTTTGACGCAAACCGACAGACAAAGCGATATGTCTGAAAGTCGATTCGCAGACAACGAAGAGTTGCGATATTCTTTGAGGTCACTCGAAACGAATGCTCCATGGATTAGAAACGTCTATATCGTAACTAATGGACAGATTCCGTATTGGCTTAATTTAAAAAATCCTAGAGTTAAGCTGATAACGCACGAAGTAAGCAACAATTATAGCTTTCTCCCAAAAAAACATAACTGAAAACAGCGAATTGCTTTTCAGGAAATATTCATTAATAAAAGTGATTTGCCGACATTCAGCTCACCTGCCATTGAAACACATCTTCACCGTATTCCTAATCTTTCGAAGAAATTCCTATATTTAAATGATGATATATTGCTTGGAAAGCCAGTATGGCCTGAAGACTTTTATACCAAAAGCAGAGGATATAAGGTATATCTGTCATGGCCTGTGCCCAACTGCGCTGATGGCTGTCCTATGAATTGGCTCAAAGATGGCTATTGTGATAATGCCTGCAATAAATCAGAATGTCTTTGGGATGGCGGCGATTGTGATCCGCGTAACGCCAATCATTTAAAGCCACTTATTAGTTCAAAGAATCGATTTGATCGTAGAAATACTGGTGTTTCTCAACTTAATTCTGGATTAGATCAATGTAACACTAATTGCGCTAATAATTGGTTAAGTGATAAATTTTGTGATCAAGTGTGCAATAATAAGGAGTGTGCGTTTGATTTAGGAGACTGCGGTACGAAAAGTTATAATTATCTTTTCGGTGTAACATTTAGTCCAAAAAGACAGTACTATGCCATTCCGTATGGCACACATGCCTTCTATTTCAATATGACAAAGTTTCTCTTAAATCCGCAATTAGATATTAATGAAATCAATTACGAGAATAATAGTGCCGTTCGTTCCGCTGCGATGAATATGAACCACAAAATTTTAACTTTTCTATTCTATCCGAATCACGAACCAACAAATATCACAATTTTATTAAAGGGCCTGAAAAACAATACGGAATTTATTATTAGATTTCAGGCTCTAGTGGTTTCTGATGAAACGCGGTTAACATTGAACAAAACGCAAGATTTTACTTCTGATGATTTTGATTACGATATCATCGCGGAAACTGGAGACGGAAATAATATGACAATAGATGTACTGAATTATTCATCCAATTTGACTTTTAATTCGACAAATATAGATTCAAACTTAGATAATCAGTATCCAAAGATACTAGAATTGGATGACGAATCTCAACACAATTTTTCATTTCCGTGTGATATAAAAGATGACCAGTTTTCAAATGAATTAAAGGTAAAACTTAATGAGTTTGAGCATAATTTGAAAAACGGACTTTTGACAGATAAAGGTTTGCTAAATTATCGAAAAAGATTGATTAAATTATATATAAACCAAATATGTAATTATAAGACAACAATAAAACAATACGATAACACAATAAGTGCATTCAAATGGGAAAAGACGTCAACTTTTAGCGTCATTGAAAACGCAATTTCGGCAGCAGAAAACGTGAATAAAGCCGATACTATGTTAATATTTACTCGACATTTGATGGATACATATGCAGACTCTTTACGGCACGTAAATCAATTATATAATCAGGTATTCGGTCTCGAGTTGCGCAAAGTTCCCGCACATATGGCTCACTTTATTGATGTCGATATCATGACAAGACTTCAAAATACATTTCCGCGTCAGTTTGAAATTACTTCTTCGCATAGAATTAGGAGCTCGGATGACATGCAGTTTGCATTTGCTTATTACTATTTTTTAATCAGCGAAAACAAGCAAATTACTATTTCGGAGATATTCGACAAGTTTGATGTCGATGGTTCGGGGTATAAACACATTTTAGATTGATTGCTATTAAATTAGATTACTATCGATTTTATCTAATCAATTATTCATAATTTTAAGTTTTATATAAATTTATGGGAAAAACTTTCTCGTTATTTTATTGAAGTGTGTATTTTATTCAATGCGTATGCGAATTAATAATTAATTATACATACACCTTAAATGTAATGTTTTAATATATTTATGATATAGGAGTTGGTCTGTTCTGGAAATAAGATCTGTTATTATTAGTTTAAATGATTTGCCACTGAAAACATCTTCGATCGATGAATTCTACGGGTTTTTATCTTATTGTTGCGCGAATAACGAGTTATGTCCAAAACAAATGGCAAACTTGAATGCTACACATTTTTATTATAGAGCCCAACATATCAATCAAGTAATTTAATGTATTCATAAGTAATAATTGATTATATTTTTGTTTCGTCCATTTATAGTCATTAGAGATACCAAAATCAATAATAAATGAATGCGAAAATATAACAAATAAATTAGTAAAGAGTATGAGTCCATTAAAAGCTAACGCGTTTGAAGTTGCGGGCGAAGACGATATTAGCTTTAAAATGATTCGTTCAAACACGTCGATTCTTCAGAAAGAATTGGACGAATTGAGTAAACATAGAAAAAAATTTATGTGTCTTAACGATAACATCGAACATTTGGGAGAATTGACAGATACGCGTACTGTGCAAGCAATGTTAGTTCAATTTTACGAATCAATGTTTCCTCGACGGTCTCAGTTTGAACGCGCACTTAATGAAAGGAACGAATTCTCATATATTCATGAGTACTACGAACACAATCGCAAACAAATCACTTTCGAGAGAAAAGTTTACGTTTTAGTGATTCTCTCTATTATGTTGTCGACTCTTTTGTGCATCATTTTCAAGGTATTTATTTATTGAATCAGAAATATAAAAGTAAAAGAAATGTATATAAATAGCGGAATACATAGAGAATTATGCGAAACCTTTTCTATCATAAACGCATTATATATTTGTAACAAAAAATGCGTAATACTGTACTGTATTTGATTCGGAATAAACGGATAGAATACTCGATTAAGTTATGACACGATCATTGAAAGTTACGATATGTTACAGGACTTGAGAGACTTCGAGGTTTACTCTAGTAATACATGATCAAAATATAAATTACTTGAAAATATTTACTTGATTTGCATTTTAATAAATTTAGTGGTTATAAATAAACTATGGTAGTAAAAGGATTGAATAATTGTGTTATTAAACAAAAGTAAGATTAAGCGGAATACGCAGCAGTTTTGTATTTTTTGTTGTTGTTAAGTTAACTCTGTTTTCAAGCTTATCGTCTACCATACCATACTTGTACTGTACGGTGCAGTTATCAAATTAAATTAGACAATTTCTTTTAGAACCCATAAAACTTAGAACTTTTGTTGCGTGTAATAGTCCGAAGAAACTTTAATAAATTGCTTTTATCAGAAAAAAACAACTTGCTCTATATTGTATATTATATCGTATGTTCCTTTTTTATTCGTAATCATAATTCCTTAAATTATTATGTAACTTTAAGGTAGAAGTTCAAAAAAGGAACGCAAAAGAAACTGAAGGACAACAATTTCTAGATCTAAATCTATTCTTTAAAACTGCTGTATGGGAAAGTTTCTCTTAATTCTAAAATCCCATAAAAATGTAAATTTAAAAATTCCAGTAAATCAGTGAAACAGAATATTTGGGCTTTTATACGCGGAGTTTAAATGATTTTTAAAAAAGTATTTTTTATCTATTTGTGTATATTTTTTCTTTATTTTTGTTACAGAAATGCAAATTTAAATTGCGAATAACCAGGTTTTGCAGAAGATTTATTAAAAGAAAACTGAAAAATGATTTTAAACATTGTTCTGTGTAAATACTCATTGTTTGAATTAAATAAACTCTATTTATTAAAGCATTAAAAATTACATTCATTTGGTTAAAACTTGAAAACTTTAGTTATAATGGTAATTTTTAGACAACTATCATAGGAACTTAATAAAGTAAAAACTAATTCCAGTATATTTTAAGTTTATTTAATAAATATTTGCTTTTGCAATTTAGCTCAGTGTGAAGTTAAATCTTGTGTGACTATATTTTTACAGATATATCTTATGTGGCGTAAGCTTATTGTAGTTATTAGTTCACAGTGAGCTATAGAATTTGATAGAATTCTGGAGAACATAATCAAGTTGTCTAAAATAAGGTTGTTTTTAATTTATTGAATTGATTTAAGCACTAAGAATTAATAATTATTAATACTAATTATTTTACGTGAAAAAAGGTTCGAAATCGTTTATTAATCTTTTGATAAAATGCTAAAAAGTAGTTTAAAAAATCGTTTGAAAAATTTTAATTTTTAGTTCGAAAAATGAATTATAATACACAACCATATAATATTTTTCATTGAATCGTTGATTTCATTGAATCGCTTTCTTTTGTTTCTAAAGAAGGCTTCTTTACAACAACATCAACAAAGCCTAATTTTTTCTTCCAAAATAACATTGTCTGAACAAAATTAAATCATATCTGGATTTTTTCTTAATAGATATTCCAAATTATTAGCATATTCATTACTATTTATTAAAAGTCTAATTAAAAAATTGTAAAATCATTTGAAATTGAGAAAATCGTTTGATATTTCAAAAATTGTTTAATTCGTTTACTTAAATTTTATTAATTAGGGTATTAATCGGTATAATAACTAGTTTTCAATCTGAATTAGAACAGTTCTGTTCAATCTTTAATTAAGGATTTTCACTTCCTTGCTAATAATTATTATTAGCATTGTTGAAACAACATGTAATATTCTATTTTCCAATTAAATTGAAACTTGGGTATCTTTGAATGTAATTGAATTAAATCATAAAAGTTATCGATTAAAACGCAAGGTTCTGATTCTATTTTGTAGCATAAACAATACGCTTTAAACATCAAACACCCGAATGAAATATTATGAGAATTTATCAGAATACATTTGAAATATTCAACATACAGTAAAAATAAAATTTATATAAAATTCACTTTCAAAATCTATACTTATGGAAGAATTAAATTCGTATATAAAATCAAACTAAAAAATAGATAAAATTTTTTATTGTTGTTAGTTTGCAAGACGTTGAAAATTAAAAAGATAATTCCTTGCGAAAATTGAATTAAAAACTATCTGATATGAGTTTAAAAACTGTATATTGACACAAACGGTATGGTGAATTAAACGACGCGGTTTCGGCTAGAATTTGAACTACAGTTAAACATTTTGGTTAGATATAACCAGAGTCGAGACTTTTTCAGAACTAAAACATTAAAATTTCGGTCGGAAATTCGGACAAAATAGCAACTTTTTCAGACACATTTTCGGAAGTTTTCGGACATTTCGGAAAAGTTTTTATTAATAAATTAATAGTTACTAGTTTTTTACCCGGTTCCATTACACTCATTCAATGGACACTTTGACCCGTTTTTACCTGTTTAAATAATTTGTGTATGTATTGTTTATTTTAATGAACCCATTTCTAGCAATTATTTAAACACGTATACTATGTAAATGGTATTATGCTTATTAACGCTATTGCATAGTATCGCATGCGAACTCGAAATGATGACAGAAATCGTTTCTTTACTTTATTATAGAGATTCAAATTAATTTTTGTATCGTAAACATAAGACAGTCAGAAAATTATTGGAACAAATTATATTAACTGCTCAATTGTTGGTTTTGAATTCTTTATCGTTTACCTGATAAAATTTGTTACAAAAACTCAGATATTTTTCAAAATAAACAATGTAAAACGTCCCCTCTTAAAACTCATCGAATTTCAACAACAATAATTATTTGTCACTTTATGCATATTTCGGTGAAAATTCTGAAATTTTCGGATGTTTTAAAAAATGCTATTAATTCGGATTTTTCGGAAATTCAAATTAGTTTAAATTTATTAGTAATAAGTTATTTAATTCATTATTTTTTAATTCCGAAAGTTTTAGTCAATAATTAAAAAGTAGGATTTCCGAAAAAGTCTCGACTCTGTAAATATCATATAACAAATAAGGAGTCATAAATCAAATTTTAAATATTTTATGAATTACAAATAATTTAAATGTAGATTTCTAAAGATAATTAACGAATTAGTGGATACTAATGAAAATGTCTTATTTTTGATACTAAAATGTATGGTGTGACAAATGCTACAGGTTTAGGGTAGTATCCCTGATTTACACTTTGGACATCACGGCTTTCAGAAAAATTATTATAAGTTTAACATTAGAACTCCCGGTGTTTAGTTTAGTATACCTTATCTCCCAGTCAACCCCATGCGGAAATATTTAAAATTTTAAACTTCTCTCGGTTTAGCTTAAGTACAGTTATTGTTCACCTACTAATATGCAAACTTATTTCTTAGGCCTCATATAACAAATATGCGTATTTTTGACGTAATTACTACTATAATCCTATCAAGCCCTAAGATTATATTGAGAGGCACGAAATACGTACATCGAGTACTACTGTTGCGCACAATACGTAAAGCTGTTATGTTATTGCAAAGCGTACCTTTAATTAATTATTCAATTATTATAAATTGTATTAAATTGCGGCAAATATTTGACACTCGGTTCTCTAAGTCTTTTTTTATATAATTTTATTGATTTCTATTAATAGATGGCGGCAGCAAGTGATGACTAAATATTATTGACACTACAGTATTAGATTTGGTAATAGTGGGCGTAAATGGCGGACACAACAACACATAAAACTGTATGCACACTAACGCTAACGTTAACGATAACCACAAAACCGGTGTATGAATTCATTTCAATGTTAATATGCCAAACATCTAAAACCGATATTAATTATTAGTTGAATATTTCTCATTTATCAATCACTCGTCTATAATTTTACTTTGGTATTATCCGTTTTTCATTATCTAATAATTAATTAATAATGCAATTTGCATTTAATAGAAAAAAACGGAACTGAAAATTTTAAAAATGTTTTAATTAATAATTTGTTTGAAATAATCAATTTAATAATAGGTGTTATATTGTATTGATGACGCATTGATTAACAGCAGAATTAGTGGTAAAAATGCCTGCCGTAAGAGGGGATGGTATGAGAGGTTTAGCCGTTTTTATATCCGACATCAGAAACTGTAAGTATTTTATGTTTATATACGATAATCATTGTTGTTAAATATGACCATATTATATATTGTTTAAACTATATCCATGAAAAATAGACATTTTAAAATTACTATTAAACACTCTTTTGTTATGTATGTTAATAATACACTTTCTCGCAAATTGATTATGTAATTGATTTTTATGTTTATTATGTAAATAATTTGCATGATTTGAAACATAGTTTTTATATTTGCATCAATTGATTCTAAAAAACAGTAACATATTTTATATAATGCGATACAATATACAATATATTGACGAAGGGGTGTATTCTTACAAAATATTACATTTTATTGGCATAGATTTTCAGCAATAGATTCAATTGATAAGATGAAATACTTTTATTTTAGGTAAGAGCAAAGAAGCAGAGATTAAGCGAATCAATAAAGAGTTGGCTAATATTCGGAACAAGTTTAAAGGCGACAAAACGTTAGATGGATATCAAAAAAAGAAATACGTTTGCAAATTGTTGTTCATCTTCCTATTGGGACATGACATCGATTTTGGTCACATGGAAGCCGTCAATCTTCTCAGTTCCAATAAATATTCGGAGAAACAAATTGTGAGACTATTTTTCATTAAAATAATTATTTTTATTTTTGATTTTGAACTTAAATTTTGTTTTAAGGGTTACTTATTTATCTCGGTTTTAATGAACGCTAACAATGATCTGATGAAATTGATTGTCCAATCGATCAAAAATGATTTATCGTCTCGAAATCCAATTCACGTTAACTTAGCGCTTCAGTGTATCGCAAATATCGGAAGCCGTGAAATGGCTGAAACATTTGGCAATGAAATTCCAAAACTTTTAGTATCAGGGTATATATACGATTACTTATAAGAGAGACGTTATCCAATTAACTAACATTGCAAATCATTAAACCGAGAACAGGGAGACGATTGATGTGGTGAAGCAAAGTGCGGCACTTTGTTTGTTGCGATTATACAGAGCTCTTCCTGATTTAACTCCAAGCGGCGAATGGACGTCTAGGATAATTCATTTATTAAATGATCAGCATATGGTTAGAAAATTGGTCCATTTTGAATGGAAGTATTTATATTTTATATTTTTTGCCATATAATCAAATTATAGGGCGTTGTGACAGCAGCTGTTAGTGTAATAAACTCATTAGTAAATAGAAGCCCAGATGAGTATAAAGGATGCGTATCGCTAGCAGTTTCCCGTTTAAGCAGAATAGTAACCGCATCTTACACTGATCTACAAGATTACACGTATTATTTCGTTCCTGCGCCTTGGCTTTCAGTGAAATTGCTTCGATTATTGCAAAATTATCCGCCGCCTGACGATCCAGGTGTTAGAGGGCGACTTAACGAGTGTCTCGAGACAATTCTGAACAAAGCTCAAGAACCCCCAAAATCGAAGAAAGTGCAACATTCGAACGCTAAAAATGCGATATTGTTTGAAGCTATTAGTTTAATAATCCATATGGACAGTGAACCCAATCTATTAGTTCGGGCGTGTAATCAATTGGGACAGTTTTTACAGCATAGAGAAACTAATTTAAGATATTTAGCGCTTGAAAGCATGTGTTTATTAGCCACTTCGGAATTTTCTCACGACGCCGTCAAGAAACATCAGGACACTGTTATTAATGCGCTTAAAGTAATTCTATCGATTTTGTTTTTATTCCCATTTTTTTGTTATTGTATTTGTTTGATTTCTATAGACGGAAAGAGATGTTAGTGTTAGACAGAGAGCGGTGGATCTGCTTTACGCGATGTGCGATAAATCAAACGCTGAAGAAATAGTAAGCGAAATGCTCGCCTATTTGGAAACTGCTGATTATTCTATACGCGAAGAAATGGTAACGTTATTTTTTTAATATTTACACGCAAAAATTTTAGTTTTGAATTTCGGTTCTTAAATAAATATACAGTATAACTAAGCTTACCTACTTTGGTATGTGGATATATAGATATGCTTTCATGCTTTAATCAATTATTTAACTTTTAAGCGATTACCATATTACCGGTACCTAACAAGTAACGACGTGTCGTTATAGTATGGTAATATTGGTAGCTTATGTGTTCTGTATTGAAAATCTTATTTTAAATGCTTAGAATTTTATTTGAATATTCGATATATTTGAAAATGTGTATTCATGTGAGCAAATAAACGCTTTAATGTCGCTGTATTTTCAAATAAGGGTTATTGTAAATTACTGTTGTATTTTAATTGTTATAAAGCACATAATTCATTCAAAAAGTTGAATCCGAAATAATTATATGTGGCTATTAATGTAAATGTGAATAAAATCTCGTTTTGGTGTTCACTAATTGCTCAATTATAATATTGCATTCTTCCTTTAAAAACAATAAAATATGCAGTCATTCAACAAAAATTAATGAATGTCCGCTCAAAACATTTCAAAACAATATTTTGTGATAACGGAAGTGATAAAACAAGAGTATAATTAGTGTATTTAAAGTTAATTAATTGGATAGTTATTATTCATCTTATTTTGGCGACAATCTAACATTTTCAACTGATTTTATGATCTGACTTTGCGATCGATTCAGAATTAAAATATAGGCAAATCAAATAGTATTCAAATGCAATGAAATAAACGTTTTGTTGTTTATTGTGCACTTAAGTCGCACGCAGCGTATCATATTAATGTCAGATGAATGAATATTTATTGTTTGAATCAATTATTTTATAGGTATTAAAAGTAGCTATATTGGCAGAAAAATATGCATCAGATTACACATGGTATGTCGACGTTATTCTTAATTTGATTCGTATCGCTGGTGATTACGTTAGCGAAGAGGTCTGGTATAGAGTCATTCAAATTGTGATAAATAGAGAAGATGTTCAGGGATATGCTGCCAAAACTGTGTTTGAGGTTAGTTAATACTAATAAGTTATTATTAATTTATATGCGAAAATATGTGAAATTATAGCTCCAGTTTTATCGAAACTTTACTAATTTTTCAAATTACATAACTATTTCTTTTAAATTGCTATTTTCTACGTATAACTACTAATTTCAATTCGCGCATTTTAATCAATATGTTATCTTTTTTTGCAACCCATTCATAGTTAATTATTATTGATATTAAAATGATATAGACTCTGCAAGCTCCGGCGTGTCACGAAAATATGGTAAAAGTAGCGGGATATATACTCGGAGAGTTTGGAAACTTGATCGCTGGTGACCAGCGTTCGAGTCCTCTCATTCAATTTCAACTTTTGCACTCAAAATATCATTTATGCGCGGCATCCACGCGAGCGCTTTTGTTAACAACATATGTTAAATTTATCAATTTGTTTCCCGAAATTAAAAATGATATTCAAACAGTTCTAAAGAATTATAGTAATATTAGAAGTGCTGACGCGGAACTGCAACAGAGAACAGTTGAATATTTACAGCTGAGCAGCATTGCGACCACAGACGTGTTGGCAACTGTTTTAGAGGAAATGCCTCCATTTCCTGAAAGGGAATCATCTATATTAGCGACTCTGAAAAAGAAAAAACCAGGAATGACTGGCGGTGTGGTAACCACTGGCAAAGAGTATAAGGGATCTATAACTAATAACATAATAAACGACATCACCAGTCCAGTAGTTTCGACCAACGCATCCGCAGACTTATTGGGTTTGAATAGTTCTCCACCGGATGTCTCGCAAACACAATCAAATGCGAGTCTTTTGGTGGACGTATTTGGCGATAACATATCGAATAATATTTCCGCATTTAATAATGGCGGTACTATTAATACTATTAACACTAATAATACTATTAATAGTATTAATTCCATTGGCGGCGTTATTGTGTCCAATGAAGAAGGATTGAAGAAATTAATTTGTAAAAACAATGGGTTGTTGTTCGAAAACGAATTGCTTCAAATTGGGGCCAAAATGGAGTTTCGTCAGAATCTCGGAAAGATTACTCTATTTTATGGTAACAAAACTAATTCCCAATTTCACAACTTTCTAACGACTATTTCATGTGATGGAAAACTTTCCACGAGTGAGTTAAATATGAATAATATATAATCATAACTGTACTAATTTTTTAATTAACTATTTATTAAACGTTGCAGATCTAAGCGTTCAGGTGAAACCAGTAGAGCCTGTTATAGAGGCTGGCGCTCAAGTGCAGCAACAAATACAAGTTGAGAGCGTCGAAGATTTTAACGAATTACCAAATCTTTTAGTGCAATTTATGTATAACAATACGCAACAAAGAATGAATCTTAAGCTACCCGTCACTCTAAATAAATTTTTGGAACAAACATCCATGAATTCGGAGAACTTTTTTGCGCGATGGAAAAATTTAAACAAGTAATTCTGTTTTAAGAAATTAGTTTATACCTTTATTTTATTAATTAATTAATTTTTTCGAAGTCCCGCTCAAGAGGCTCAAAAAATATTTAAAGCTAAATATGGAATGGATTCTGAAGTGACTAAAACTAAATTAATAGGGTTTGGATTTCAGCTGTTAGAGAATGTGGATCCAAATCACGAAAATTTTGTGTGCGCTGGCATTATACACAGCAGATCGCTTCAAGTTGGATGCCTTCTCAGGCTCGAGCCTAATAAACAAGCGCAGGTCAGTTACTCAATACTATAGAAGTTGGAATACGGATTTATTGAGTTGATGTTCTGTTTGTTTTGAATTAGATGTATCGACTGACTATACGGTCGAGTAAGGATACGGTATCACAACGCATATGCGAACTGCTTCACGATCAATTCTAACGCAATCTCTACTCAAATGAATAAATGTAACAATAATAGCAACTGACACTCAAAATACCAAAGAGAAAGTGTGTGAATGTGTACGAGTGTGTGTATGTTTGAGAGACAGCAACTTATACTTTGACCAATATTTTAATTAATACTACCGGTTTTTGACAGAAAAATGCAATAAATTTTATTACATTACCGGTAATTTATTAATATTTTTAATTTGAGAATTAAATAGAAATTACGAAAAAGTTGCTCTTTATCATTTAAGTTTAGACTTTGCCATTCAATTATTAGAAAAAAATTGAAATCATCATCACTTAATGAATCATCAAATCCTATTTCCAGGCATAATATAATTTTTCTTCTGTATTGATTGCTTACTATTATATGATGTATGGTGTAATTTGATTCTTTAGATCACAAACAATTACATTCCAATTTTAGCGAATTTGATAGCCCAAACAAATTTATTAAGTTTACCATAAATGTGAATGATTGGCGAATACGATAATGTATGTCCCAATTGTTAACATAAATAACTAAGTTATATATATAAGCTTTGTATAAGCTAATAACTATATATATTTATCATTGTATTAATTATTGAAAGTGTTGTTATATTTGTTTTCCATATATAAATCAAATAATGAATGAATTAAGTAATTCTGCCATAAAACAAATTATGTAAACGAAGGAATGACTGTTTTTTCAATTTTCGGTGATTTGTTTAAATAGTGCCTCGCATTTTATTTCGAAATTTAACGATAAAATTATCAAATCAATTACATATTTAATAATTTATTAAGTAATATTACTTTTGTGAAATATGATACATCCATATAGGCTTCTCGTTAATTAGATATCAATATGAAATTACATTTACTTATTTATTTTTTTCGAAGTTTATATTTGGTCTCAACAATAAAATATCCATTTATTTCCAAATTTTGAAGTAAATCCGTTTTATTGAGTAAACCAAATAACTTGCATATATTTAATGAATTGTACGCATAAGGTTCTTATGTACAGTATATAAAAACAAACTAAAGTTTTATGCTATTAATTTTAAACCTATTAAGCACAATATTACAATTTTTGTGTTTTTTTGTTGGTTTCATAACTTTGATAAACGGCATGATTTAAATTTAAAACAAAATAGGCAAAATGTTTATAATTTATACAAAAACAAGTTGAAGCAAAACTGCTGCAATTTCGTCACTTAAAAAAACTTTACTATTTTTATTGGATACAATTAATATTCATATTACGTTCAAAAAATAATTTTTTTATAGCAATCGCGAATAGCAATTAGATCCTAAACCTATAATGTATATTTTTTATTACCTTAAAAATCTTAAGTTTACTTATATAAATAATGTTATAATCTCTTTCGAAAATCTTTATTGGAAATGACTAGGGTCTTGAAAAACGTTGCCAAATCGTTTATACTGTAAGTGGTTTGAAAAAAATTCTCAAAATCTTCAGAAAAAATTGTTAGAATTTATATACTAAAGTTAATTTAAAAATGATTTGGAGGTATTTAAACCCTTACCCTAAAATTACGATTATAAACAGCAATGTCATGTATTGGCCGCATTAACTAGTTTTTCGGAATTAATAAATTTTGAAAATGAATTTGTTTATAACCATCACTTGATGTATTGGTCGCATAAGAAATACATTAGTAAAACTTAGTTTTTTGTTAGATAATCCGCGGCCTATAATCGTAATTTTTGGTAAGGGTTATTTCTGTTATGAAAAGAAAATTAACTTTTAAATGAACAGAAATTAATGAAAATGATTGTTATTAAATTTTAAGGGAGAAAAAATTGTAGCATATTATTAATTTAAACCATTTTTAGTACATTTATAATTTATTCGAAAACGATAGATATATTGAATTCTTTAGAATCGTTTGAAAGTTTTAAATCTAGAAGATCTATAATTAATATACATTTGCGTAGAGTTCAAATTAAGTAATTTTTTTAAAAAACTAATCGTTTATTAACGATTTGCTAGACCCTAAAAAAGACTATATTATTCTGCACAAACATTTTTATATCCTTTTTAAATGAAGCATTTATTTTAAATTAACGATAGAGAGTTACATAATGATAAATTATGATTTTTCGATCGCTTTGAAAAATTCAGGATTATTAATAAAAATGACTAAATTTTTAAGTTTCGGAATTAATTTAAAAATATTTAGCTTTATTATTCTATAACAATTAAAAATACTATAACAAATGAATACGATAAATCAAAAATAAGATCAACAAATTGAAATACTGTAGTGATCAAATTAATGCTATACTTTTTCTTTATGTAACTTTAAAGTTTTAATACCTAAACTATTACAAGTGTGCGGACAAAGGGTTATAACTACCGAGAGTAGATAGGATTTGTATGGCAGGGCGGAACCTATAGGATTACATGCTGTTTGGCTCGACGGCTCATAGAATATATGGTGTATGGCTCATTCACCATATATTCCTATGGGCGCCGCCGTGCCATACAAATACCATATCATTAAGGTTGCTCATAGTCAGAGACAGGTATTATGTTTCGCGCCTGCATTTGTATTTGGCCCAGGCTCCATTATTGGTTTGCAAAAGCTAGTTTAAAAACAAGTTCTTTTATAAACTATAAGAATGACTCAACATTAATATATAAAATACATTCATAATAAAATGGATAATTTTTATGTTACTTTATCATCAAATGTAATATCTTTTCCTCAAAATATTGTCGAATAATACTAAATTACCTACAAGACTAATACTCACAGATGATTGGGAAGTTGGTTTGGTTGAAATTTCATACCCAATTGCATGGAATAATATACCAAAAAACCACTATAATTGGTAGTATTTGAGTAATTTCGAATAAAATAATAGAATGGTCTACACAAATTCATCTTTCGCGAAGAAGATATGATACTATTGATCAATCTATTGATACTATTAACAAAATTTTACGAACAATAAAAGAATTTAAGTTTAAAGGGCATACTAATTTCCTAATCTTGAAGTTTATGAAAGGGAGAGATTAATAACAATCACACAAGTTGTTTAGAAAAATGAAGAATGTATATTTTTAGAACCAAGTGATAATTTGTGCAATATATTTGGATTTGACAAGAATCATATTATATCAACTAAAATAGAACATTTCATGAAATATTGAGATCAATATGCAGAAAAACAGAAGAAACTAGGGTCCATTCTTGATGTTTTTGAAACTTTTGACGAACCTGAAGATGTTTTATATTATAATTATCTTGTAAAAGAATTTGATACGATAGAAATAGATATTAAAGACGATTCCGGCGTAAATAATCCATTTGAATTTGTACTAAGCATTATAATTTCACATTATAGAAAAGTTTATAAAAGAAATGTAAACTTTCTTTTTAAAAAATGAATCTTTGTACAAGTTATTAAGTTAATATGGTCTTCCTTGTTTTCAGGGAAAGATTACAAAGTGTACACGGTTTTTTGGAAGATTATTTTCAAAAACACTTTTTCCATTTGTTAAACAAATATTACCTTGTTTAGGTAAACGAGCTTTTTCTTAAGTGGCAGTAATAGCACAAGATATAATCGCTGGAGAATTGGAACGTTGAAAAATCTGCTTTGAAGAGATTAAAAACGTTAGGGTCTAATGTGCATGATAAAACATTAAGTCAAACAAAGACAAAGTTTTAAATAGGTTCGGGTTGACGCAGAGAAAAAAGAAAACTAACAACAATTTTTTAAAAAGTTTGAAGTTTATAATAGAAAACAAGAAAAAGTCGTAAATGAAAAAAATTATCAGAAAAATAAAAGAAAACGTAAAAGAAAACGATCAAGTAAAAAGACGAAATTTGGTTTTTTTAGTAAGAATACTATAAAATGTCAAACATTTCGCCACATCCAGATTTTGACTTGTTTCGTGTCTCAACGGTTCAATTCGTCATTGAACGTGATGTACAATCTGAACATAGACAAATTTCCGTTCTCAATCAATAATTCAGTTCGTTTTAACGATAGCCATTGATGAATATGTTCAATCACGTGATATGTAACTTGAAATTAAATTAAAAATCAATATTAAAAAAGCAAATAAAAGTGATGTAAATGCAGATAAATTGAAATAATAGCTCCAGTAAATTTTTTCACATTCATCATACAAACGTATTCATATAAGGCACACTGTAACACACTATTAGGATACACCAAAATTGCTAATAGTAGTAATTTAACTGAAGCTGGATATTTTAATGATAAAGATTGATATACAACATTAACAGGAAATCAAAGTCAATTAGTAAGACCTTTCCCTATTGTAGCTACTTGTCTTGGAAAATTAATAGAAATAATTTGATAGATCTTATTGGAAAGTTACACCTTTTTATTTTCTCAACCTAGAGCTCTACTAGGTGGTGCTACAACAAAAATTTCGTTGGTACCAAATGATCCATCTTTTTAATTGTTACTTAAAGGTACAAGAATAATTAATAGTGTTGACATTGAAGATGCATCATTGTTTAGACATAGATGTAAAGTAGTTTACCCAGTTGTTAATGCTCATTCAAGTGCTTTAAAAAATTTAACAGCAAAATATCCATTAAGAAAAGGTGATGTTAAGGCATTTAGTATCTCTTCGGGAGCTACAGATACTATTATTGAATGCTGTTTATGGAATATTACCACGAAGAATATTTACTAATTTGGTTACTAATGATGCGTTTTGGACGTAATTAAAAATTCATTGTGATTTTAAAATATGCAACTTAAGTTATTTAGCCGTACATATAGAAGGTCAACAAGGCTTATTTTCCTGATTTTACAAAATAATTTATACAAGAGAATATTTAGGATTATTTGAGTCATTAAGTCAATTGACTCCTGATTCAACAATATCGTTATACTTTTAAGACAGAGGTAATGATGATAAAGTTTATGGATTAATTTTGAAACTGAAATTAGTGATGATTGTTGTATAATTGGATTTGCAAGTCTTATTAGAAAAGAAACTTTAAAAATTGAACGTAAGTTTGATGAAGCGTTGTCTGAAACAATAAGTGTTCTACTTTACTGTGAAAATGATAGTATTAATGAATTAGATTTTAATATAAATTATTATCAAAATGAGTGTATTTATTGGTATATTTCTTCGAAATTTGCTAACAAAAAAAATTATCAAGAGACATTGCGCATTATTTGTAAACATAGACGAGACTTCAGAACCAGGGTAACACTGGATAGCTATTTATTTTTGTATTGATGATTTCTCTGAATGTTTGGATAGTTTTGTTTTGTAGCCAATACTTGATGAAATAACTTTTTTAAGAAGAAATGGAGTCAAGAAACTAATATATAATACTTTTCAAATTCAGTCAATATTTTATAAAACCTGTGGTGCATATTGTGTTTTATTTGTTAAGTTTAAGTTTATAAAATATCTCATTGTTTTTTATTTTACAACACTCAGCTACAACTTTGCTCGCGGTGATAAATAACTGGAAAAATTAGTTTGTACCTTTATCCCCTTTTGCAAAGATGTCAATATTCTGAGTTATGGCTTTACATGGCTATTCAATACGAACATGAGAATGAAGTGGAGTTCAATTATTATAAATTATATAACCCCTGCTAAACGTTGGTTTTTGTGACTTTTTATAACTAATGGAATAAATATATCATTGACTGCTTGAAAATAATAGAATCGACTACGAATTCTATATATATTAAAGTGAAATCAGAACATTTAGTAACTCACATGTTGTGGAGCATGTCTAAACTAAACTATACTAAATTCAAAAGAAAATATTACAAATATATAGCTTAACTAGTTCGTTTATTAGACAGCATTTAATAAATACGCTCCACAATCAATACTTATAGTTACTCACTTTACAATTATGTTTAAGATTAGATTTCAGATATTCAAGATATTCGTAGAATAGTAAGTTTGAGTCAAATAATGATCCCATGATTTGCTATAATTCTTAAATTATCTTTTTCTTATGTGTAACAATATATTTTGCAGAATATATTTACTTAAGTTAAACGTAAGGGACGAGTAAGTTTTATATCCTTTTCCCATTTCCAAGAGTTGGATTGTCCAGATTTTTAATTATTCAGCATTGAAACCTGTCTGTGACAATTCATTTAATTTTGAACATTCAAAAATTTCCAACGTCACTTTTTTGATGGTTTTAATTTCTGATTCTTCAAATCGTGATGATAAACTTTTATGTAAATTAAATACTAATAATAATAATTAAATTTAATTAATATTCCTTGTTTTCTCAAGTTTTGTTTAATGGTATATATTGTTTTATTGCTTTTTTTAAAAATAGTAACCGATGCTAGAAGTGTTTAGGGAAATAAAACACAAGAAAATAAAATATGAAAATATAAAAAAAACAAGAACGACACATTCATAAAGAGCTCACTTTCTTTATATTGTAATCTAAGCAAATAAGTTTCTTCAATAACTTTCATTAATTCGATAAACTCTACAGTTTTCTAACATGTCGTGTTCATTGGTCGAGTTAGTGCGGACACGATGACGGACAGACAGACAGACGGACATACTCAAATCCATAAGCTCTGCTTCTCTTCGAGAAAGCGAGCTAATAAAATTTAAAATTACAAAAATTATATTTTTTCATCTTATATTTGTTTGTCCTTGTCATGTGGATCAAGTCAGTCCACCTACACTTGGTGGTTCCTGATTAAAACCAACGGGTCTCGGCGAATTTTAATTTTTACCAAGCTTATTGTGTAATTTTATTTTTTATGTTTTTTTAGAGAACTGGGGTCGGAGGGGTCTGTTTGTTGTAGAGTTCTCATTAATACATATCCAATGATACTCTACTTGTAGGGTTTGTGGTCTAACCAAAATTCCCGAATAACCTTCAATTCGTAAATTTGATTTTTGGCCAAACCCTCAACTTGCGACGGCTGTGGTGACCATATCTGAGCTCCTTATGGCTCAGGGATTATAAATATATAAAAATATTTGATTATCACCCTAATCTTAAAGATTGCCCATTCTTATGCAACTAATATATGCATTTGGATTTCAAGCAACATTAAACATGAAAATCCAAATCTCTTTATTAATATAAGAAATAGTTAAAGATTTAATTTAAAAAGTGAGCTAATAAATAAAAAAGTTATATTCAAAAAGTAGATTTTATCATATATTTCATTTTGTTTTTAATGGAAGTTTAAATTGTCGAAATATAAATTTACAAATTCATTTTATCTAATTACTGCTGTATTTAATGTTAGTGATAATCATTATTAACATTACATTAAAATGGAGCAATCATTTTAATAATTAATGTAAGAATTTAACTTAAATGCGAATATTTTTTTATCAAATTTTATATAAACTTGGATTTTTAGACAATTAATACTTCTGTGTTACGAATTATACCATGATATGTTTATATAACATTTAATTTTCAATAAACTCTTCAAAATTTTATAAATACAAAGTCATTAGAAATAAATATACCTTGCGCTTAAATTCTATATTATTATAGTTTTATTAAAATTTTATCCCATATCCCATAGATTATTTGTTAAATGTAATAACAAATACTAGAATTAATAAATGACAAAAAAAAGCATTTAAAAATATCATTTAGATTAAAGTACTTAAAGGGTAAAGTATGATGTCTGTTTCTTTAGTTTAACATTATTCTAATTTTTGTAGTTTGTTTTATTAAGAAATTTTGAAATTTTTGAAAAATAAGTTATTTTTCACCAGAAATTTTTGATGGTATTTAAAAACTAATCATATTTAAACGACAATTTATCATTAAAATTAGGAAATAATATTATTTATAAATGGAACTAAAACGACTTCAAACTATGTAATTCGTGTAACAATTATATGCTTTTAATTTATGAAATAAAAAAGTAGCAAACGCTATCATTTTGACTCTAATAATTATAAATTTTCAAAATATGTAATTTAAAAATATAGGAAAAAAAATAATTTATTTTATCCAAAAAAGTGTATAAAACAATTTATTAATACAAATCTAAACAAATACGTAAATTTAGGTTAAAGTATAGGTTTTGAGTTTAATATGGTTTTGAGCTCTAGTATCGGCATGTAATGTGTTTGTATTCGATAGCACATTGTACGCGATATCACACTATATATTTCGTTGTCTCATATGTGCTGTGGCTGTACAGTAGCTCTTCGATGATCTCACGTGTTGTTTCAGGTTCCCATTCATTGACTGGTGAGTCATATCGTGCTTAACTTTATATGGTTTGCCCATTTTAACCCATTATTCGTTATAACCATAATTAGTAGTTTACGTAAATCAAATCAATTTGCCAAACAATTGAATATAAAATCGTTATCGATAACGCGTTTTGATAATATCAATAACCAATTATATTATTATAATATGGATGTCACCAAATTAAGCGAAATATTTAAGGGAACCATTGATCAAAATCAACGGGAAAATGCGGAGAAACATTTGGAACAGGTATGCAAATGTCTGTTTATGTTTGTTATTGAGATTAATTGTTGACACGTTGTTTGATGATTGTGCCGCAGATCCACAAAATAATTGGATTCGTTCCAACTATACTCCAGTTAGTGATGGATAACACGATCGAAATGCCGGTAAGACAAGCAGCGGCTATTTATCTCAAGAATCAAGTGATAGCTTATTGGGCGGACAAAGAAACGAATGGAAGTAATGCTGGGAACAGTCATTTGGTGTATTGGATCCATGAACAGGACAGATCGCTGATTCGCGACTCGATTATTGAGGCGATCGTTATCGCACCTGAGTTAATACGCGTTCATTTGGCCGTTTGCGTCAATCACATGATTAAACACGACTTTCCAACGCGTTGGACCGCTATTGTCGATAAGATAGCGGTTTATTTGCAAACGCCTGACGCCAGTGTATGGTCCGGTGCTTTCACAGCTCTCTATCAATTGGTCAAAAATTTTGAATACAAAAATAATGATGACCGCAGTCCATTGCTAGAGGCTATGAAATTGTTAGCTCCACTCATGTACCAATCATTTATACAATTAATGCCCGATCCAAGCGAACAATCGGTTTTATTGCAGAAACAATTGCTGAAAATATTTTACGCTTTAGTCCAGTACTCGTTGCCTCTTAGTTTGCTAACCAAAGACGTGTTCACTCAATGGATGGAGTTGTTTCGTTTGGTGGTCGAACGCCCAGTACCACCAGAAACAAACAATATCGACGCCGATGAGAGGCCAGACCTTGTTTGGTGGAAAGCGAAGAAGTGGGCGATGCATATATTAGCGCGAGTGTTCGAGAGGTATGGTTCGCCAGGAAATGTCCACAAAGAGTATCGCGATTTCGCGCAGTGGTATATTAAATCGTTTTCTCTTGGAATTATTCAAGTGATGCTTAAAGTATTAGAGCAATATGGAAATAAAATCTATGTGACGCCAAGAGTTTTGCAGCAGGCGCTCAATTATTTTAATAACGCGTAAGTTTTTGCTAAACATTTACCGTATTTATAATTCTGTCGTGTAGTTAATCTTATCGGCCTTAATCTAATTTGAATGTATCAATTTATTGATTTGAGTGTAATTATTTGGCAAATATTTGAAAAAATTGAGAATATGGTTGTTAATATTATTACATTTATTTCAGTGTTAATCACGCGTTTACGTGGAAATTGATTAAACCACACATGCTTTTGATCGTACAAAATATTTTATTTCCATTGATGTGTTACACTGCTGAAGACGAAGAACTTTGGACAACAGATCCGCACGAATATATCCGACTAAAATTTGATGTTTTCGAAGACTACGTATCGCCAGTGACAGCCGCTCAGACATTGCTGCACACGTGTTGCAAAAAACGAAAAGATATGCTTCAAAAATCGATGGGTTTCGCAATACAAGTGTTGAGTAATCCGAGCAGTGATCCCCAATTACAAGATGGTGCTCTTCATATGGTTGGCTCTGTTGCCGACATTTTGCTCAAAAAAGATATATACAAAGATCAAATGGAGAATATGTTAGTGGCGTACGTTTTCCCTCACTTTCAGAGTCCACACGGATATCTGAGGGCCAGAGCGTGTTGGGTACTTCATTATTTTGAAGACATCAGCTTTCAAAATGAAGGCAATTTGTACCAAGCATTGCAATTATTGCAAACTGCTTTATTAAATGACGAAGAACTACCTGTTAAAGTCGAGGCTGCAATATCTCTTCAAATTATGATTTCAACTAAAGAAAAAGCGCAGCAAATAATTGAACCAAATATAAGCCAAGTTGCTTTAGAAATGTTGAAAGTTATTAGAGAAACTGAGAGCGAAGACTTGACTAATGTTATGCAAAAGATTGTTTGCATATTTAGTGAACAGTTAATGGCAATCGCTGTGCAAATGACAGAACATTTAGCGCACACTTTGAATCATGTCATCATTTCGAGTGAAGAAGACGATAGTGAAGATAAGGCATTGACGGCAATGGGTATATTAAACACAATCGATACCATTCTAACTATGATGGAAGAGCAAAAGGACATTATGGCCGAACTCGAACCTATTGTTATACAAATGATATATAAAATATTTAACCAAGAAATGATGGAACTCTATGAAGAAGGATTTACTTTAATCACTACTATAACCACACATAATATTTCAAGTGATATGTGGAATGTATTTGAGTTAATGTATCAGGTGTTTAATAAGGATGGCTTTGATTACTTTACTGATATGATGCCTTCTCTGCATAACTTCATTACAGTAGATGCCGATGCGTTTATAGATAATCCAAATCGTATTCTAGCCATATATGAAATGTGTAAATCAATAATGAGTAGTGAAGCGGGAGAAGAGGCTGAATGTCATGCCGCAAAACTATTAGAAGTTATGATTTTGCAATTTAGAGGCAAAATTGATAATTGCATTCCTTCTTTCGTTGAGATTGCGGTCACTCGATTAACCAAAGAAGTGAAGTCTGACGATTTGAGAACTATGTGCCTACAAGTGGTTATCGCAGCAATGTTTTATAACCCGGAATTATTATTTGATATACTAAACAAAATGCAACCTCCGAATTCTAATCAGTCACTTGTCAATCATTTTATCTCGCAATGGATTCAGGACACGCATTGCTTTTTAGGTCTGCACGACAGGAAAATGTGCGTTTTAGGACTTTGCACACTAATGAGTCTGAATGGTTCGCAACGTCCTTCCATTTTGAGTGAAGTTGCGTCTAATTTAGTTCCATCCGCTTTGTTGTTGTTTGATGGCTTAAAAGAAGCGTATAAATCTAAAGCAGAGAATGAAAATGAGAGTAACGAAGATTCGGAAGAAGAAACTGATGAAGACGAAGAGGCAGACGTTGAAGACTTAGATGATGACGAAGATCACGTTAAAGGTAACGAATATTTGCGAAGAGTGGTTGATAATATAAACAAAAACTCTCCATTTTCCGTAACATCAGCTTCTATTATGGATGACGACCAGGAAGAAGAATCTGAGTTTGATTCTGACTCCGATGATGACGACGAAGGCTTCGAATTGACTGCATTGGAATCTTACACAACTGCTTTAGACGACGACGAATCACCAGATGATGAATATGTTATATTTAAAGAAATTCTCGAAAGAATTCAACAGACGGATCCTAATTGGTATAATGTTTTACTTTCTCAGCTTAACGCGCAACAAATGAAATCCATTCAAGAAATATACACATTAGCAGTGCAGAGGAAAGCTGCTGCAGGTATTCATTCATTTTTATCACTTTTTATTTAGATATTACTAAAGATATCATATAATTAAATTTATCTGTAGTTTTTTTGTCTATTTGTCTAATGAATATTTTAGTTTTAAAATCATTGAACTCATGTATAAATAAATGATCCTATATTTTGTGCTTTAGAATCGCGAAAAATCGAGAAAAGTGGTGGCTATGTGTTTGCCAACGCCAACGTTCCGTCGTGTTTCAATTTCGGTGGAGCACCCATTTCGTAACACTTAATTATTTTAGAATTAATTTTACAGACCTGAAAATTTTAGTTTAATCCAATTGAAAATGATTTACTTGTTTTTACAAACAATTAATCTGATTTAATATATATATAAATATGAATATTATCTAACTTATAACTCCGTAAATTTTAATTATAATAATGTTGTCTATATTTGCAAAAAAAAAAGATTTTTTTGTTGCTTTTGATGTAATTATTAACGCATTCATATGAAAGAGGATGTTTTTACAAAACTATATGATTTGTAATTTTTTGGTCACTTGTTTGTCGGCTGATTTCCCGATGAGCCCTGTTATGAGGCTTTTTTCAAATATCATAGCATTCAGAGCTCCCTGTTTTGTACAAAGTTTTTAGACAAACGCTGGCCACGAGTGACCAAAAATGATTCAATGATTTAAATTTTTATTTAATTATAAATGATTTATCTCGAAATTAAAGATTTATTAAAAGCAAAAAAACCATAGAATTAGACCATGAAATATTTATATATATAAGTTTATATAAATATATACAGAAAATGAATCACAAAATTTTGTTTTTTAAGTTAATAAAAGTTGTTAAAGATGTTATGGCTATTGTCGTACACATTTCTCGAAATAGGTGTTACCAACCTGTCCGCCATGCATCGCTTTCTTCACGTTTTGTTCAAATAGCCTACGATTGCTTTGGAGAACTTCTGCCGCTTCTTTGTTTAGCGGATCTTCTGGATTTGGTTCCTATTTTGATTGAAAATTCAAACAATTATTATACTGTATATACTGTTGAAAGCGAAAGCGTTGAGTGAAATACCAGAAATAAATATTGCAATCCATACACAATAGAGTTAATTGTAAGAACAGGTTTCCAGTCTTCGCGTAAAATGTTGAGACAAACATTGCCCTCGAGGTCTATGTTTGGATGATAGACTTTCGTCTCGCACTTCACTTTTGGCGGTTCGTGCGGATAGTTTTGCGACACTTTAAAGCTGAACGTAAATTTTCCTCCTTTATAAAAGCCCTTTAAAATTTAAAGATCATGTCATGTGACGTTAACATAGCTATCATATGATTAATAACTTATTACTTCGTCGGGACATATAATTATCTTGAAACTGAGAAGATCTCCATCCGCGTCCGCTTGCATTTGACAGTTTTTCGGTAACGTAAGCTCATTGATATCTGTGGCCAATAAGCGTACGATTAATAACGTTATAATAACAGTTTGGCGTAAATGGTTTGATTTAAATCTTTTCATTACCTTTAGTTATGCGTATCTGCGCGGCTGTGTTCCGACGATTCGTTGTGTTATTCACGTGCGGATTCTCTTTCTGCTGATTTTTTAGCGAAAATAATTTAATCATATTGCGAATGGGTCTGTGGGTCTGCTGGTCTGGTACTATAATCAAATGAATTATAAAATCCTAGTATACAATATTACTGCGATTTTCACAAAAGCAATGATTAATTGAGTTATCATATGCTATTATACTGTACTGTAATATACTGTACTGTGTGATGTATTCATATGTTGTGCACAGATATTACGTCACTCATACATACATACCGAGTACAGTACTCTAAAACATTGCTGTATTTATTAGTTTGAAATTATATTTAATTTATTTTTTGTTATAACTATAATTCGTGCGTAAAACTCGTAAGCGATTAGTAAAATCGCGTTGTAAATGTGTGGTGATTTTATAAATAAAATGAGATTTTTTTTTATCTTTTAGTTTTCTTTAATTTATTTAAAATGACGCCGAACTGAATGAAATTTATGGTGAAATGTGATTTTATTATTATAAAACTCCGTAATTTGTATTTAAATTAATCGTATACTTTATTACAACGAATTTCGTGGTTCAGTAGATTTACTTTAAAAGTTTATTAAATGCGTTTCTGATGATAATAGTAGCGAATAATATAAATTTACATTCAAAATGATTACTCAAAATTTATTGAAGACATCGAAAATTGGTCTCAATTCCGATTTAAAAGATTTGATTCATTACGAAGAGATTGATGGCGATATGAGTGACTCTGTGGATGACCCGAATGGTTGCAAAAACTTGCCGAAAACCGCACACGACTGGGAAGGATATAAGCAGAAGGATGTGTTCGATGATGGAACCATTACTTACTTTTGGTATCTCTATTTATTTGATCCCAATATCACACACAATTATAAACTCAAATCAAATTGTTAACAGTAATAATAGTATTATATTTTTTTGAGTCCATATTTCAGTTTTGTATCCCAATGTTAAATTCATTTTATGTTATAAGTTTTTATTTTTTGATTATATGCATAAACAGTCTAATCATGATTTTAACCCTTTTTTATTAAAAAATGTATTTTTTATTATTATTTAGGAGAGCACATACGCTTACAGTACTTTTTTTGATGACTTGTGCACTGTTTTATGTGGCTATATTTGAACCTACCTCTACCGATACTAATTATAACATTAAACGGTAAACTTATTTTTTTTCGTTAAGAAAAAAGTTTTCAAAACTTGGCAATTTTTTTCATGTTTCAGTATTTTATGAATAATCTACGGTAATATCAGTTAATTCAGCATTTAATTGGATTGATTGCAATGAATATCAATTTAGCCAAAGTTTTTTAAATTTCATTTATTTGATTCGAAAGATTTTTTAGGGCATTCGTTAATTTTTATTTTATTTGTTCTTAAAAAACTAATTTAGCGGTTTAATTGCTTGTGTTTTGGTATTTCTATTACTTGGTGTCACTCAAATACCTGACGGTCCGTTTCAAAGGCCACATCCGGGTTAGTTATTCATTTTACCGCCTATTTTTGGCTTACGCTAAAATAATTTTATTATCAAATTATTATCCATAAGCATATCAAATTTTTGTAAAGTATATCGTTGTTTTTAAATGTTTACTTTATTTATTGATAAATATGATTCGCATAATATAGAATTTTCTACTTTGATTTATTAAAATATATGAAACAACTAACGTTAGTTCTAGTGTGGCTTAGCTTTAATATTTTTACTTTTACTATTTCTTAAACTAACGAAAAGGGAAATAAATTTTAATTGAAAAAAGCACTAGATTGTATAACGAAATACAAATCGAAATTAAAATTGCTAAAGTAAAAGTAAAATAAAGTTTTTAAAGTTAAAGCAAAACTATTGAAATTAAAATCATTCGGTAAAGCGAAAGTAAATTATTATAAGTTTAATAAATGTAACTCTAAATACCTTTGAATGGTATTGGTGTTAAGAAAATTTGTTTAAAATTGTGGACTTTGAATTGAAATTTTGGTTTGGAATGGAGTGGAGTTTTATTTGGGATTAATGAATTTTACTTGAGTTATTTAAAATTTTGAAATTTTATTTTCTAATCAAATATTTCCATAAAATAGTTGTTAACCGTTACTAGTCTATTAACATTCGAAGTATTTTTATTAATACAGTATAAGCACAATGCAACAAGAAAGTTAAATATTGAAAGTTAAACAACACTAGATTTATATCAAAGTTTACTTATATAAGCATTGTTAAGCTTACTTGTTCTAACAGATTCAAGTGAATCTTAACAAAGCTTTGCGAAAAACTATACTTTATCTTATTTTGCTAACAAAACATCAAATCTTCTCTAATTTATTATTATTATTTAATTTATGTTTTATGATTTGTTTTAGCTTTATGGCGATTCGTATTTAGTGTCAGTATTGTATATGAGTTGGTTCTTATATTTATTTTATTTCAGGTGATAACACTTCTAATTATAAATCACTAGAAACATGGCAAAAGCTTACTTTTTTGTTTTATTAATTATAGATTATTTCTAATTAATTTCTTTATTTATCGTTATTTAGCTCTAATTCATTACTAAGTAATTTCTTGTTAATAATGTAGATTATGATGAATCAATCGGATTTTGCCGAATTTATTCTAATTTAGCTTTAAACAAAAACGTTACATTCCTAGAGAACTCACTTACTAAATATAAATAAATCCTTTTTTATGTCGTAAGACGAAATTTGAAATCGAAAAAATGCTGATTATTTATTGTTTTTAAAAATTTAGTATTAAGAAAACGGATATAAAAATGTTTATTATTTGATAAATACATTATTTAAGTTTTCATTGAAAAATCATACCAAAAACAATTACCGTTCCATTACCCCAAGTAAAAAAGTCGTTTCCTTTTCATTACCGGCGAACAAAATTTTTCATTCAATTACCGTATTGTTACCTGAGCTAATCTACAATTCCACTACTGTAACAGTACCACATAGATTTTGATACGGTGGCACTAAATTTTTAATCACTAATGCTGATCTCTAGGTAGAAGTTGATTGCCATAGTTTGTACCGATAATTTAGTGTGGTATACGTACAATAATACTAAACGCATAATTTTATATTACTTAACCAATAATTAAAACTTAAATCATAAATGTTAAATATTAAAAACTTTAAATTACTTAAATATCCAATATTAATTTAACAATACAACAGGAACGACACATTTATAGAGAGCTCACTTTTTATAGTTTTATCTAAGTTAATTAAAAATACAATTTACAAATAATATTTAATCGAAAGTTTTCGAAAATGTCAAAATTAATGAATACATGCTAAATTCAATGATCGAGCTAGTGCGGACACCGTCACAGACAGACAAACAGACAGACAGACATGGTTAAATCCATAAGCTCGCCTTTTTTTAAAAAAATAGTGAGCAAAAAATCAGTTTTATGGTTTTTTTGTCAGACATAGTGTTGTAGCCGGCAAACTTAGGAAAAACTAGGAAAAATATTAAAAAACGTTAAAATACGTTCGGTATGAAAATATATTATTTTTTGTAAAATTTTAAGTTTATAGGAAGACAAATTAATTGTTCTCTGTATTTCATAGAGATATCAAGTGGTTAATAAAACTTTAAAAAGAAATCTAAAAAGCTTATGCTTTTAACAATTAATAACTTTATAAACTATTTAGATTTTGGATAAAGTGAGTTTGGACTCTTTACTTGGGCATGATTTTCTGTTAAATAAAACTACGAATAATATTTAATGTCTTTAGTCATTACCTAATAGGTGTCTTGAAGTTGTACCTCCATCTTCGCGTTATAGTCATTACTTAGATTTTAAATTTAATAATCTATTTTTGATAAATTGTTATATTTGTTATTTTAATTAAACTTTTGTAAGGAATTTACAAAATAAGAATCTTTTTCCATGTTTCTCTTTAATTATATAAACCGACACTAATTGACACTAAAATATAGAGCGGAGACGATGCTCGCGCGCTATTGACTCATATCGATCCTAAATTAGGAAAACCATTAGAAGAACGCGATTACGGCGGTAATTGTAAAATATATGATTCGGACGAACCTAATGACCCATTTCATAATATTTGGGTAAATACTAAATTTACAGCAAATGTTTTGAAATCTTAATTAAGGATAAATTATTGTGATTTAAAGGATAAATTGGATATATTTGTTCCAACACATTTCATTGGATGGTGGATTAAGGTTTGCCATTTATTTAAAATGTTTCACTTTTAGTGTTTAAATGATTTTACAATTCACAATCTAATGTAGACTTTAATATTCCGCGATTGGTGGCTGTGCACTGTTATCAGTGTGATGTTCGAGTTGTTAGAGTACACGTTAGAACATCAATTGCCTAATTTTAGTGAATGCTGGTGGGATCACGTCAGTACTATTTCCCATTCAATCACGCAATATCACTAATAATTGATATCTTATTATATATTACAGTGGATATTGGATGCTTTAGTTTGTAATGGACTTGGAATATATTTAGGAATGATTTCGCTTAAATATTTATCGATGAAACCGTATAATTGGCGCGGACTTTGGAACATTCCTACATATAGAGGCAAATTGAAGAGAATAGTTGCCCAATTCGGTCCTCACAGTTGGATTCAATTTGATTGGAGGCCAACATCTAGTTTTAATCGTTGGTTTTGGATGCTTATTATCGTTTTTATGGTAATTATTTGCTTTAATAATCCTTCAATTACGGTAATAACGATCAGTTTCATATTCAATTTAGCTTCTTGTCGCTGAATTGAATACATTTTATTTGAAATTCGTGCTATATCTGGATCCGCCACATTTTCTCAATTTACTTCGGTTAATCTTATTAATTTTTTCTGGTGCTGTATCTCTACGCGAGACATTTCAATATTTAGACGACCCGTATGTTTTAGAATAGCACTTTACCGTATTTACTCCGATGTAATAATAACTTTTTTTCAATGATAGTAATTGTAAAAAATTTGGACGTCAATCATGGGTGGTATTAAGTATTTTAGTGACTGAATTTCTGATAATCGCCAAATTTGATTGGCACACAATCACAAAACCATTGCCACGACATGTTTTCTATTTTTGGGTTATCGGCGCTTTGCTGCTCATTCTGTGGACAATATGGAACTTTTTCTTTCGCCGCGTAACCAAAGTTTTATACACCAGTAATGAACTTGAGAATAGCAAATCATCGACTAATCAATCGAATGGCGCAGCTGTTCAACATGTGATAAATCCAAATACTAAACGACGAAATAAATCAAAAGCTTACTAGTGTTTACCATTTAAAGTTGTAGTTTACAAATAGCAATAAGTATTGATAACACAGTATTTGTCATTGTAATACTGCAATATAGGGTCTAAAAGCGCCTTTCAATGCTCAAATTTTTAATTTGACAATACGTGCCAAAAATTTCCATATTTAATTTTTTCAAACTGAATTTCAAGTATAAAACATGCAATTTTATATTTTTCTAGTCTCATAGTCCGAAAATAATAAAAAATAATTTCAATTATTTACGTGAATTTTTATTAAAATTTCATGTACAGTACAGTAATTATAAAATAATAATTAGGCGACAAGTGCTGAAGCGGTGGATGACTCGTATCGCCAATTCGGAGCTAAAACACGCTTTGTCTTGTAATAACGCGCCAATCGATGGATTCGACTTTCCACCAAAATTAATCGAAATTTCGAGTCCTTGTCCTTACGATTGCGCTCCAAATGTTTACGAATGGCCACCGCTTTTTTAATTAGATGGTAGAGGTCTTCGGGCAACACAGGCGCCAAACCCTTCTTCTTAAGGATACGTAATATCTTGTTGCCGGTAACCCATCGAACCTGAGCCACGCCGTGCCAGTCCCTCAACATTACACCGATTTGCGATGGAGTCATACCTTTCTTCGCCAATTTGCATATCTGGTCCACAACGTCATCTGTGGTTAGTTTTAGCCACTGAAATACGCGTTTAATCAAATAATGGTGAAATAATTGATTAATGAACTTACGGTTGGAACGCTTCTTCTGTATGGAAGCGCCGATTGGGAGATACCCTTACTATCAATAAAAACATCAAATTAGCGAACATTTACACGTGTTTTCCCAAATTTCACTCAATTTAATCCAATTAGTAAGTTTTAACGAATTAATTTGTATATTAAATGAGTGTTTGATTGGTAAACAGTTGGATACATACCCGGGAGCGTGCATACGACCCATGATTGCGTTTCGATTTAATCAAATTCACGACAAAATCAACGTTAACCAAATAGACTCACCAATAATATGCTTAAAAAGGAAGTCTAATACATATTACTGTTTCGTTCACAACTTCCTATAGCTCTCTATCTATTTAAACATAGATGGCGCTAACAAACGATAACTAATAATTATAATTTTTTATATGTTACGCTCATAATTAATTTTAGTCAAATTATAGAAATTGCGTTAAAGTTCCAGATCATTCCAGATTTTAAAATATTCAGCACAAATTTACCCGATTATGTCATTAAAAAGCGATTTACATTAAATGGAAGAAAGCATGGGTGTTTTAAAGTTGGAAAAAACTTTACAAAAAATAATTTGAATTGTCGTTTTTTACTATACTATTTATTTATAGTTATTTAAATATTATTAATAATGGCATTCCGCTCTAAAATAATGTGGCAAGTTTTTTTGGATTTTGCAATTAGTAAAACAAGGAATTTTACGTAATTTTTCGGTTTTTTATAATAATCTAAAAAATAGTTTACTAATAAATACTATAATATATGTTTTTGCAGTTTTACTAATCTATATAAATTAATATTTTGAGTGTAAAAAATTAAAATATTTTTAATATTTTAAAATTTAAAAATATGATTTTCCATAAATACCTCAGTATTTATTAGATCCGATTGAAAATATTAAAAATATAACTAAATATTTTAGCAATATGTTCAATATTTTGTACAAATAAAATTATTTGTTTTCCTTGCTTTAGTAATGTTAATGTGATAGTAAGATAAAAAATAGTTTTATTAAGAATTAAATAAATTTTGGGGAGTTCTTTTATTGAAAGTTGTCTATACCCGGATAGGCTGAAATCTCATATCCATATTTATCTGCGTTTGCAAAGTAGGATAAAATATTGCTTTGCTTAATTCGATTTCAGAAATGGGGACATTTATAAAATTGGTTTTCAAAACGCTAGACACTACAGTAAATGTAGTTCCTGTAAGACTCATTTAAGGTTAAGAATGTTTAAATCACTTTCGTATTGATATAATAAAGTAAAATGAAGAATTATTTATTATTAAAAACTTGAAATACTCGGAATTATTGGAAAACATAATTTTTTTCATAAAACTTGACTGACGTTTTAAAAACAAATAATTTTTTGATTGCAAACGATAAGTTTGTAGCGATAAGAATCTAATATTTGAACATATTTAAACAGCAAACACAGCAAACAAAACTATTAAATTATTACAAAATCTATACAATGGTATTTAAAATCATATTATGAACACGTTAATTCAATGTGAATTAAATTTTAAGTTTTATATTTAATTCGGAAAGCGTTGGTCAGTGCTCAACTCTACTAAACGGCGTTCATTAATTCAATTAATGAAAAATTTAAGCAATTAAGTACTCTTTTTGTACCATGAAGTTTCAATCACGTTGTCATACAGTGAACTTTGTTGTTACAAATTTATACGGAAACATATTGTACTATTAACCTACAGATTTTAATCTAATCCCTTTCAATCGATATGATATCGAGCCATTGTTCAAACCCTAAAAATTAAATAAATCTTTTACTTTTAAGTAAAAATAGTTGAGTGCCAACCCTTTAATACAGTATATATGTTTAAATTACTCTCTTTAATAAATTTGTAAATAATGACTTTAGATTAATCGTTAGCTGAGTTTTACATATCTAAATGAAATCTCTTCCAAAAAGTTTATTATTCGAGGATATTTCATGACATTTTATCGACACAAAAGCGTGCAAACATACCCAATGTAAATTGAGGTTTAAATTGTAATTCCAAACACAATAGAATGGGATATTTGTATTGGGAAAATTTGCTTAAAAATGGAAATTTGGATTGGGATTTAATTGGATTAATTTTTAAATATTTTGTTTAGTTGGAGTCGAAATATTTTGTATTGCCTAAATAGCAGGTTTTCTCCAAACATCCCTTTTATTGTAGTGTTTTTTCGTTAAGCTACGGGTCTCGTAAAAATGTTCATTAATTAACTATGAAGTTAGAGTTTTTATTTGAAAACATTTTTAGCTATTTCTATATTTAAGTTAAATTGTCACGACAACATACCGTATTACTTAGTTAACTATTTAGTTGATTGTTTGACAGAACCCACTCCAGTCATAAAAGATAAGTAATTTTTTCTACAATAGTTAAAAATTGACTATAGTATTAAAGGTTTTAAAAAAGTGCAGATTGTCTAAACTATGACCGTAAAGCGTAAAGTCTATTAATACTCTCGCGTCAACATAAAACTGAATGCGAATTTAATAGCACTCACCGATTAAAGTCTTTAAATCTGTACTCTAATGACTAATTGAATTTTATTACAGACATATTATAACTTTATAATGACTTTTGATGTTTATTTAAGTTGTCTTATCTTATTTTATCAAT